>OY992887.1:37072744-37332744 GCA_963921405.1 Cepaea hortensis | reverse complement strand
TTTCATGTAGACAATCTATTTTTTTCTTTGATGTCGTCAGTCTATTTTCTTTTCTGGCATTTATTTAATTTCCTTTGACATTCCCAAATTCTCTACTGCTATAAAACCGTCTTGTCTTTTGTATTCTTATCTTAATATTTCTATCCATTACCCCACCCCATTCCGTCTTTGTCTACATTGTTACCTAAATATGTGTATCTCTTGAAGTAAGTGCCTGCACCGTGGCGAATAGGTTAAGGACGTTGTTCATAATCCCACATACCCGCGTTCGAAACACAGCTGTGTTTTTAAAAAAATGAAATAGTATTGGTGCCGGTCGTTCAGAAAGTAATAGCAAACTACAGAACGTAAACTTGCCCAGGAATCACGAACAGCCTAAAAATGCTGGGGTTGACTGCTGCGTCCTGTAAAGGAAATGCAACAACAATTTGAAGTAAGAGATTCACCAGCGGAGATCAGGTTATCATTTGCTTAATTCATTCTCATTATCTTCGTCTTTCCCCTGTGAATGTATAGACCTGCTTGTTATGACCTCCCATCCATTGTGTGTAATTTTTTTTTCCATGTCCTTTACAGGACATCGCTGTCAACACCAGCATCTTTCAGCTGTATGTTGATTTCTTGGCATGATTACGCTCAGTAGTTTGCCATTGCTTTCTGAGCGGCCGGCTCACATACCCCGTAAGTTACCGATGCGATTCGAACCACTGCTGATTCTCACCGTCATCACGTTACCCACGAGAGTATACGAGATTACGGAGAAAAGTCATAACCACTAAGCCACGAAGCCGGCTGTGTTTAATTGGCAAGTGAATTTATAGACCTGCTTGTTATGACCCCCCCCCCCCCCATCCATTGTGTTTAATTGGCAAGTGAATTTATAGTTCTACTTGTTATGACCTCCCATCCATTGTGTTTAATTGGCAAGTGAATTTATAGTTCTGCTTGTTATAACCTCCCATCCATTGTGTTTAATTGGCAAGTGAATTTATAGATCTGCTTGTTATAACCTCCCATCCATTGTGTTTAATTGGCAAGTGAATTTATAGTTCTGCTTGTTATGACCTCCCATTCATTGTGTTTAATTGGCAAGTGAATTTATAGTTCTGCTTGTTATGACCTCCCATCCATTGTGTTTAATTGGCAAGTGAATTTATAGTTCTGCTTGTTATAACCGCCCGTCCATTGTGTTTAATTGGCAAGTGAATTTATAGATCTGCTTGTTATGACCTCCCATCCATTGAGTTTAATTGGCAAGTGAATTTATAGACCTGCTTGTTATGACACCCCCCCCCCCCCCATCCATTGTGTTTAATTGGCAAGTGAATTTATGGATCTGCTTGTTATGACCCCCCCCCCCCCCCATCCATTGTGTTTAATTGGCAAGTGAATTTATAGACCTGCTTGTTATGACCCCCCCCCCCCCCATCCATTCTGTTTAATTGGCAAGTGAATTTATAGACCTGCTTGTTATAACCTCCCATCCATTGTGTTTAATTGGCAAGTGAATTTATAGATCTGCTTGTTATGACCTCCCATCCATTGAGTTTAATTGGCAAGTGAATTTATAGACCTGCTTGTTATGACCCCCCCCCCCCCCATCCATTGTGTTTAATTGGCAAGTGAATTTATAGAACTGCTTGTTATGACAAACCCCCCCCCCCCTCCATTGTGTTTAATTGGCAAGTGAATTTATAGACCTGCTTGTTATGACCTCCCATCCATTGTGTTTAATTGGCAAGTGAATTTATAGACCGGCTTGTTATGACCTCCCATCCATTGTGTTTAATTGTCAAGTGAATTTATAGACCGGCTTGTTATGACCTCCCATCCATTGTGTTTAATTGGCAAGTGAATTTATAGACCTGCTTGTTATGACCTCCCATCCATTGTGTTTAATTGGCAAGTGAATTTATAGACCTGCTTGTTATGACCTCCATTCTATTGTGTTTAATGGCAATATTCTGTTGTTGCTTTCACTTGCTTTGAATTCAAGCGTAGTCGTTACATGTGCTACAACTTCTAGTGCACTGACCTGATGTTTACATGTGGATTAGCTTTCCCCATTATTAGTGTCCCTTGCCACCAGGCGAACCCGCTCAGACTTCTAGGGTACTTGTAATTCACATCTCAATGTCAAGGACGAGAAGTCAACATTTTAGTCCTATTGATCGGCGTAGGGGTTGAACCCGCTACCTCGCCATCAGCACACTAAATGTTTAAAATCGAGCGCTTTTATCCATTCGGGCATGCTAACCTCCTGGCAAAAATTGTATCCAGGGATTTAGGTATTTCCTTGCCAACAGACTCCAACCCGACCCCCAGAGGAAAATATGGTGTAGAGGATCGTCTATCTTTGTGAAATGGCCTCTTGCAATATACTTTGATACTGATCTTCTTAGTCGTCTATGGGATTCTTAGCATTCTGGGAATAAGTGGCATCTCTATAGCCTCCGGCTTCTGTATACTTTAGCTATTCAGTGTCAGGTATTCACAGGTAGACACAAGTATGCGCATTTTTAAACATTGACACGGGTTCCCAGCTCACTCCAGCCTAACATTGACAAACGTTCCCAGGTAAGCCCAGCCTAACATTGATAACGGTTCCCATGTAACCCCATCCTAACATTCCTAGATAACTAGATTTCCTAGATTTCCAGGTTCCTAGATAACCCCAGCCTAACTTTGACAAAGGTTCCCAGGTAATCCCAGCCTAACACTGACAAAGGTTCCCAGGTATCCCCAACCTAACATTGACAAAGGTTACCAGGTAACCCCAGCCTAACACTGACAAAGGTTCCCAGGTAGCCCCAGCCTAACATTGACAAAGATTCCCAAGTAACCCCAGCCTAACATTGACAAAGATTTCCTTAGGATCCCAATTAAAAGAAACCTTCTTGATGGGGATTCGGACACATGACCATCGGCTAGGAATGCAGGCGTCCTTGCCACTGCGCCACCTTGCTCTCTTTACTTTACTACCTGAAGGTTTGATCTACGACGTGCGACCACCTGGACACCCTGGAAAGATGTCATCATTTGCTAATGCATTTATCTGAACCCATAACTGCGTATTATATGTATATCTCGAATGTGTATATGTTCATGTGAACATATTAAACTCTGTCATTCATGTATATCTATAAAGTTGTGGTATAATTTTTCGCAAGCCTTCAATGTTGCTGTGAATATTCCCCGCAATACCATTTCAAGATTACCACCGCAACAGTGCTGGTTTGTTTCCCACTTCTAACATCCTAATTTTACAATCACAGACAGCAATGACCGGTTCAAGGCCTCATTGTGCATACTACAAACTCATCGTCACTAGAAGAAGGCCGACTGTGAATGCAGGAATTGATAGCCTCGAAAATCTCTATGAACGCAAGATAGAAAAGCAAGTCGAGAGAGAAATTAAGAACCAACAAACCAGCAGCCAATGTATTTGGAAATCCAACCGAATCTAGGACCTGATATCTTGGTGTTGACATGTGGTGTTGGAGCCATTCAAAAAGAATTAAGGTAAACACAATAGTATATTTTATATTACGCTAGTCAGTGATCCCTTTTTCAAGAAGTCGGTGAGTCAATGTGTTGTAAACCACGTGATTAGTCCTTAAGAAATTAATTTAGTAGAAACTAAATATTATATGCAGTTATCATAGTCATGAATAAACTGTAGATTAGGATAAATCACAGTGGGTTTCTTTTTCTCCCAGTTAAACAACTTAATTTAATGTGTAAGCATTAGACCTAGGCTGTAAATTTATTTCTTGAATAGTTAAATTCAATCAGCAGTGAATTAGAAGTTGGTGAGTAAATTAAAATTTAGAAGGCTAAGAATACTTAGTGCAGTAGTAAGAAAACAATTTTAAATGTGCAAGCACTGGTAAGGCAAATTAGTGTAAGGTGTAATGGTCAAGTAGATTTTTTTTTACATGAGCACATGAAAAATCAAGTTTTTTTTTTTTCATGAGCACATAAGAGCCAAATAGATTTCTATAGAGATCATGATGAACATGTGGAATTAATATTTGGGAGCCACATAATAATGCTTAATCAACCGCCATGCAAGAATGGTTAGGATTCATAATGAATGAATGTGGATTGGGTATATCACATAAATCTATGACATTGATGAGAGCATGCCTGTGGTGATTAATGTGTGATTTCATTAGTGTTAAACAGATGTGAATGTATCACTTGTGAACCACATCAGTATGACTAATTATCATCCAGGAAAATATTATAATTTCTGATTCTTCCTCTTCTTCTTTCGTTCGCTTGAAATATGTCTGTAACTGCAATGCAGTCTCTTGTATGAATTGAACTGTCTTTTTAAGTTCACACAGCGGTCCATAGAGTTTATCTTCCACTGTCGTCTCTCTAGGCCAGAAGGTTTGCCTAGATATGTTATATTTTGGGAAGTCTTGGAGTATGTGCTCTGCTGTCTGCGACGCCAATCCACATGTGCACATGGCTGTTTCACCAATCTTGAATTGTGTATACATGTGGTTGCGTAATCTATTGTGCCCCATTCTGAGGCGCAGAATAATGATGGTCTGTCCACAACGTGGTAGTCATCTTGAGCAGGTTTTGGTGGCTTTCTGGCTGATTTGATCATTCTTTTCTTTTGGTGGTATGTAACGGGCACATCAGGCTGTTCTTCTTTGGCTCCTTCCTTAGCCAATTGAACAGCTCTGTCGTTTCCGGGTACTCCACAGTGGGATGATATCCACTGTATGGTGACCTTATGCTGACTGCTAAGTTCAGAAAGTAGTGTCCTTAGTTCTGGTAATTTCCCAGACAATAGCGCCCCGAGTACTGATTTTGCATCTGTCAATAGCACCACAGGTTGTGTACCATTGCTGGTATTTAGTAATTGCTCTGTTGCTATCTTGATTGCCTCAATTTCAGCATCGTAGTTATGGCAGTACTTTCCTCTCGGTACTCTAGCTGTGTCCCTAGTATTATTTGGGTATTCTATGTACACTCCCGATCCTCCATTTCGAACAGCATTTTGTGTTGACCCATCTATGTAGACTCGGATCCAGAGGTCCTGTGGGTATTCTTCATCAAGGAAGCTGAGAGTGGCTGTTCTGCGCTGCACACTGTTCTGTTCTGCACACTGTTCTGTTCTTCCTTGTCAAATATTCTTCTCACTTGTGTCTGGATTTGTAATGATAGTCTATGCTAACCTTTCCATAGGGTTCGCTCTGGAGTAGTTGTTAGGGGGATACCAACTGTGGGCAGATCGGTGGTTTCTCTGCAGAGTCGTTTGGCCTGGTAGATAAAACTACTTCTTTTCAACCGCCCCATAGCTAGGTTTTCAAATCTGTTCTTCATTGGGTGGCCTGGCAAGCTGAGGAACGTTTCTGCTTGTATTAGCGTTTTCGTATCTCTGCGCTCACTCAGTGCTTGTGTCCTCCCCATCTTCTCCATTTCTACTATAGGGGTTGATCTCATCCCTCCTGTGGTGACTCTAAGCGCTTGATTTTGCACTTTGTCCAGCTCTTGTAGTGTGGTTTTTGATGCCGAACACCACGCAGTTGACCCGTATTCCAGGTGTGGTCGTATGCTCTGTTGATAAACTTTGCTAAGTAATTTCCCACTGGCTCCCCATGTGGTTCCACTTAGCTTTCTCAGGATGGCTATTTTCCTTCTGGCTTTTGCTACTGCTTTGTTGATGTGCTTTCTCCATGTCAGCCTGCCATCAAATGTTACTCCAAGGTATGTTGGTTCTTTATTTTCTCTTAGGGATGTTCCATTTATCTGGATGGTCTCTGCCTTTTGTTTTGGAGAGAGGGTAAATAGGGTGGTGCTGCACTTGTCAGTGTTTATGCTGACACACCATCTATTTGCCCATGCAACAAACGTATCTACAGCTCTTTGTAGCAATCTGGTGGCCACTGATGCATGTTCATTTGTGCTCCATAGAACCAGGTCATCGGCGTACATTGCTGCTTTAATTCCATGTGGTAGATTAGCAACGAGAACATTGATGAAGATTAAAAAAAGTGTGGGGGACAAGACTCCGCCCTGGGGAACACCGTGACGCAGTAGTACTTTCTTGCTCTTTAGTCCGTCTATCTGTACTCGGGCTCTTCTGTTGTGCAAGTATGCTTTCACCCATTTGTACATTCTTCCATTGACTTTGCAGTTTCTCAGTTTATTCATCAGACCTTCTTTCCAGACTTTGTCAAAGGCCTTCTTCAAATCTATCCATGCCGCAAGCACCAGCTTCTTCTCTTGGAATGCATCCTCAATTTCTTGAGAGAGGTAGGTTGTCTGATCTTCCGTATAGTAGCACTACCTAAAGCCAGCCTGCTGTGGCACAAGGATGTTTTTACTTTCAATGTACCACTGCAGTCTGTGATTGATGATGCGCTCCAGTGTTTTGCAGAGACAGCTGGTGAGGCTAATTGGTCTATAGTTAGAGGCAATGGAACTATCTTTCCCTGATTTTAGGAGGGGTATCATGATTGCTTCTGTCCAGGCTTGTGGAACACTGCCTAAGGTCCAACTGTGATTGAAGATCTGCAACAGCTTTGCTTTGGCCTATGTTCCTAGGTTCCTGATAATTTCATTGGAGAAACCATCAGCTCCTGGTGAATTTTTCATTTTCAGTTTTGATATGGCTAGCTCCAGTTCGCTGATTGTGATGGGTGCCTCCAGAGCCTCATGTACTATTTCCTTCTGTCCTGTATGTTGCCGTTTCTCTCGAATCTCTTGTTGTTTCTCTGGACTAATTTTGATATTGTTATCTTGTGTGAATGAGTCCGCAAAATGTTCAGCTGCTTGCTTTCTTGTTAAGATGTTTCCATCTTTATGTAGTGCAATTTTTGAGTTTCTCCCTGTGCCCTCATCGTTAAGTTGTTTTATTAGCTTCCACAATTTCCTTGTGTCTCTTTCAAAGTTCAGAGACTCTGTTTTCACCTGCCTGCTCTTCCATCTATCCTGCAGCTTGGCCCTTTGAAATTTGGCTTTTGCGTGCTGGAATTTATTGTGGTGCTCTTGGCTGGGTGTGGCTTCTGCTTGCTTTCTACACACCTCCACATCATTATGCAACTGTTCCAGTTCACTACTCCAGTAGGGTTTATATTGTTTACGGGCTCCTCTTGGTACTGTTTCTCGCGCTGCCTGTAGTATGCATTTCCCAAACTCCTCAACTACTTTATTTATGTCTTTCTCAGTGTTCAGATTTCTAACCAGTATGCTGGTGCGATTCTTGTACATTACCCAGTCTGCTTTCTTGTAGTTCCATCTCCAGAAGGTGCTGCTTTCACTTACAAGCTCATTTTCTACAGTTAGAAAGACTGGCCGATGGTCACTGCCACCAAGTTGTTTCCCAACAATTCGTGTAATGTTTCACTCCAGGTCTGGTGAATGAAAAGCCAGGTAAGGTGTAGTTGTAGTGTGCCATGATCTCGAGTAGAAAGTATGTGGGTCGGACGGCTTGTTAACCAAGATAAATCTATTCTGATCCTGCCAGTCTTCCAGTCTTTCTCCTCTCTGGTCCATGTGATCATAGTCCCAACTCTGCGAGTGGCTGTTGAAATCGCCACACACAATCATTTTTTCTGTTAATGGTACTGTCCAGTGCCTGTGGGCGGTCACTTGGACAGTAGTAATTGATCAGATGTAGGTCTGTATAGCCTGTCTTAAGTTTAAGTGTCTGATACTCAGCCCCTTCCATGTAGACTTCGATTTGGGAAGCAGTAATGTTATTTTTTACAAGGGTAAGTATCCTACCTTTTCGCCTGTCCTTTCGGTCAGATCGGTAACACTTGTAGCCTCTGATTTTGAAGGCTATATTTTCGTTGAGGTGAGTTTCTTGCAAACAACATATGCTTACTTTTTCTTGGTCCAGGATGTTTTCTAATTCTATTTTTTTGTTGTTGCTGACTCCCTCCGCATTCCAGTGCATTATTTTAAGTCTTTGTTTAGTATGGCCAGCCGTTCTATTCTCATGTCCCCTGGCTCCACAGGACATCTGAGAAGGACCTCCAGTAGTTGGGGTCGGACCCTTTCGAGACATAGGGCCCGGCACTGCACCTGCCTGAGGGTCCAAAGCAGGGCGAGCACCATAACATTTAGCATAATGATAAGGATGATGATGGTAATCATATAATGAGAATGATGAGAATGATGATGATTGTAATAACAATGATGATGATGATGATTTTACATCCACGAGAAGAGGAGGGAAGATAACGTCCCTCGGGAAGCATTTAATTAAGAAGAATGCACCTGAACACCATACAAGATTTGATACCATGATGTACTTATATTTTTTATAAGCAAATACTCATTGCAATGGGGAATGATTTAAAACCCCTTAATGTATGAGGCCCTTTTCTTTTATTGGAAGAAGATGTAGAGAAAATAACTAGGTACAGAAAAGGATGGTAAACATAGTTGTCAAATGCCAAATCAAGGTATTACTCAACCTGGAGACCATGATGACAGGCACAGGTGAAGATGAATGATACTGCACTTCTGATAGTCTAAACCTTGAACACCTTATAACTGAAGACTGGATGGAGAGCAACCAATTCTGTTGGTGATAACTCATTGAGAACACCAAGACCATCTGTCTCCTATGCTGATTTTTCTCTAGGAACAAGATTCCTTTTATTGATTTCACTTGTTGTGTTCTTATGAGTTTACAACATTTTATTTCTAATGTCATGGTGATGATATCATTAGATTTATGATTGATGCTGAAATTTCAGGTAGCAGTACAGCTAGATCCAGACCTGACTTTGTGAATGTAACAGCTTGACTGAATGTAGCAGCTGGACTGAGTGAGGCAGCTGATATAGTGAGATCAAATACCAGTCCAAAGCACTTCCTGCAGATTTCTCTACCATAGAGGACAGGTAGCCTAGATAACTATCTAGGTGGAGAAAACCTTGAGCCAAATAAGATAAACGTATCCTGGATAAAGAAAAACTCAAGAAAGTATAGCATATATTCTACACTGAGTGATTGCAGCAGAGATCCAAAAACGTGATGGTGGATCAATCAGTGTATACAGTTTTGTATCCCGAGAGTATACCTAGGCCAGAAGAGGCCCAATAACTATTATTGAAGACTGATACAGCACTGATGGCGATGGATTGTATAGTGAGCACAGCCAGGATATAGATATATATGTATTAGAGATGTACATGATCGTTTTTCTATGCTTTGAATGTTGTATTTTTATGACCTTACTGTTAAATAGCACCATCTAAGTGTAATAAAATTGAAAAATAATGTTTATTGTCTCTTTTGAGAGTTCTCTTGTCGTAGTAAAATTGTTTTAATTAACAACCCTAGATATTAATTATTTAGGTGGTAGAGGAGAGGCAAGGAACCACCAAAAGTATATTTTGGTATTCAGAGAAAACTTTTCATTGGTTTCCTGGAGGTATCCCTTGGTTCTCCGAAACTCTATGTATGGTCTCAAGACTGAGCCAGTAACAGTTAAATTAATTATAAAGGGCAGGATTATATTGAGAAAGAGAAAGAGATTAGTATCCTTTCTCTCTTTGGGGTTGTCCCAACAACCATACATCCGACAAAAGTATTATGTACATCTGAACCCATAACTGTGTATTATATGTATATCTCAGATGTGTATATGTACATCTGAACATATTAAACTCTGTCATTTATGTATATCTATAAAGTATGAATGTACATCTGAACCCATAACTGTGTATTATATGTATATCTCGAATGTGTGTATGTACATCTGAACATATTAAACTCTGTCATTCATGTATATCTTTAAAGTATGTATGTATATCTGAACCTATAACTCTATCATGCATGTATACTTCTAATGTATATGTGTACATTTGAACTCATAACTCTATCATGCATGTATATCTCTAATGGATATAATGTATGTCTATATATAATATATGTATGTATAATATATGTATATCTCTAATGGATAATAATGCACGATTATCTCTAACAACGTAGTCGCAGACCTGCACATAGGCGGCCCAGGCCATATGGTCGTCATCTCGGTTGGTGGGTTCTCTATACTGCGGCAGATATACAAACACAACAGGTAAAGCTAAAAGAACAAATCATATTACCCTGACAATCGGAACTTGGAATATACACACCCTACTTGACAGAGACGGCGCGTCTGGCCCATAAAGACGAACAGCACTGTTTGGGAAAGAGCTGGGCAGGTACAACATTGACATTGCAACGACTTGCAGAAGAAGGCCACATCTGTGAAGTAGGTGCCGGCTACATATTCTTCTGGAGTGGAAGGAAAAACGAGGAAATAGGTGTGGGATTTGACATTAAATCGGCCCTGGTTGGCAAACTACTGAATTTTCTGAGGGCTACAAATGACAGTCGTATGACCATTCAGTTACCGCTGCTGAAAGGAAAGAAGTATGCAACGATCGTGAGTGTCTACGCTCCAACCATGACCAATGAAGATGACGTCAAAAACAACTTCTATGAGGGCCTGCACAATGTATTAACATCTGTTCCTAAATGAGATAAACTTGTACTCCTTGGAGACTTCAATGCCAGAGTAAGCAAGGACATCGCCTCTTGGAGGGGCATCATTGGAAAGTACGGTGTCGGAAGTTGTAACATGTCAAAGATCTGGATAAGAGTTTACAGAGTTAAGAATATAAGAAATAGAGCTAAGACAGAGACCATTAGAGAACACCAGACAGAAGAGACACCAGTGCTATAAATAGCTTTACAACGGGACACACTTGTGTCAACCAAGAGGGCATTGAGTGTAAGTGAGCGAGCGTTTCCCAAGACACTAGGAAAACTCGCCTCGACGAGTAACCACGGAGTACAGGTTACTCTAGTTAACTGACCAGCGTGCTGGGACACCACGCACGCAAGACTCGCCAGCGCACGGAGGATCCAACGTCCGTGTTTGAACACGCAACTAAAAGCGTGGCTCAGACTGCGACTGAGACGGCTAGAGAGTAGACGTGTTCCTATGAATACAATACGTTTATAGACAATAGTGATTGTTAGGCTGTAGATTCCATTCAGTGATTAATAGTATCATTATATTATCACCTCTTCATTGCATCTGTGTAACGTACTATGATGTTTATTGTCAATGAAGTATTCCGCTCGCGGAGCTTGTTTGTAATCAGCTCTAAATAAATTGTATCCCTTTTGCAAATGACACGAGTTATTATTTCGTGTGGTGCAAAAGTAGGGGAGTCCTGAAATACCTGTCGCAAGTAAGTTGCTGACAGGCAGGACCCCATTTGGTGTCAGAAGTCCCTGAACCAACGTCAACAGGCACCATGTGGCATCATTTTGTGTTAAAAGTACCTAAAACTAACGTGAATTAATTACCATACAATGTCAGAAATAATTTTGTTTTGCGAGTGAACGGTAGTGATCAACACCAGTACTACTTGATACTTAATATGTTACCATTCGTGGAGCTTGAACCACAATGAAGAAAGATTAATTGACAAGTTGTGTTATTCTATGAAAATTAATAGGAAATGTGTATGAATTTGTGGTGATGAAAATGTATACAAATATGTATTTAAATTGTCAAGCAAACCATCGTGTACATTGCATTTTCTGTGATACAGCCATTAATGTCACTATTCATCACATCCATTTAGATATTTGTGCAAAATAAGTTCCTTTTGCACAAAGAAAGTAAATTAGCTACTGAACGGAAGCCATAGAACGTAGTTATACCAAACAAGATAGAAAGTGAAGACAAGACGACGTTGACATTCATATGACGAATCATCTTACTAATCATAACGATCATGTATGCTATCATAACATTCATTCATTAACATCATTTATCATTATCTAGATCACATTTATGATTCATCAGCCGCATGAAATATGAACATGTATTTATATCATATGCATGTTTCTAAAGTATTGATGCTCTACTAAACAGAAGCATCCGTTCTGTTGTCAAGTCGATCATTTTTGTGTGTCCGGAAGACAGCGGTGGAACATCCCAAGGGCCGTATTTTCCGACAAATTAGATGAGTATATTTTTGAATTATTTTGATATTCACTATGTTAACCATGCATCTTTATTTTCAGTGAGAATGTAACTAACTAACACATAACTACAAACCATTGTGTAAAACTACTGTGATATCATTGTGAAATAACATAAAGCCACAGAATGGCATCATTAAGTGAGTGCATCCAGGCGGGCAAAGATCTAGGCCATACTGGAGAGAAATTAGAGAAATATGCAGATCAAAAATACAAAGAAGAAATAGCTCGACAGAGGGAAGAAACAGAGAGAAAAACTGCTCTACAGAGGGAAGAAACAGAGAGAAAAGCTGCTCTAGAGAGAGATGAAAGAGCATTAGAAAGGCAACATCAAAAAGAGATGAAAGAAGTGGAGGAAGCCACCAAACAAAAACAGCTAGATTTAGATCATGCCACTAAAATAAAGATGAAAGAAATGGAGATAGAGTCAAACATCCAGATAGCCTCTAGCAAACAAAAGAGCCAGGAAGAACAAAATAAGTTTAGTAAATATAAAGGCCTGATCAAACCATACAGCGTAGGGAATTCAATCTCAGCATGGACTGAGAACATAGAGTTTCAACTTAAGACTCAGAAAATTCCATTAGAAGATTGGGCAATGATCTACATGAGAAATCTCAGTGGGGAGCCATTAAAGGCTATAGAATCAATACCTACAGAACTAAGGAGCAATTATCAGTACATCCACGATAGGATTATGCAGCATTTACTTCTGGATGCCACTGGGTATCAGATTCAGTTTTCCCAAATAAAACCAAAGCCAACTGAAACTTTTCTAGATTACATCTCAAACGAGCAAAGTACATTTAATAAATGGATTAAAGCAGCGAAAGTCGGCAAAAACTTTGATAGATTACAAGATCTCATGGTAATGGATAAGGTGATATCCACAGTCCCTACCCCTTCTGCGAAGTTTCTCCAACAAGCAGATATCGAATCCATTGAACAACTAGAAAAACGGGGTTCAGCATATTTTTCTTCTAATCGTGACATATTTAAGACCACCACACATGCTACAGAGATCACTGCTTTTGTTAAGAACGTACCTAGTAGATCTTATAATCAGAAAGAGTATCATAAGAAAGAAAAACCGTACCAGAAGCCACCACAGTGTGGATATTGTAAGTTATTTCATCCTAGCTACTCTATGTGCGACAAGAACCCGGCATATCCCTCACACTTAGAAACCATAATAAAGAAGCAAGAAAGTAGACGAAATTCATTTAAACGGGCTGTTAAATGTTACTTTTGTTTTAGCTATGGCCATTATAGCGCTAAGTGCCTTGGTAGGCAACGAATGAAGGCAAATAATGCTGTGCTCATCGATACGTCATCTGACGATGATAGCGTAATTGACTCTGAACTTGTAAATGTATTACCGGAGAGTGAATGTGAAAGTGTGGCAGTGGTGACTGATATATTAGACTTTAAGAGATGTGACACATGTCACCAGTTTCATGCGGATGGGAAATTGAAATGTGGTCATGTCATACTATTTTCCAACGAAGATGCTAATGCAGCTAGTGCCTCCAGAGGTAAACTGAAGTTCTACGATGCACTGGTCAATAATCAACCATGCCACTGTTTACTGGATAGCGGCAGCACTTTACTTGGTTTAAGAAAAGAGCTGGTTAGACCAGAAGATTACACGGGTGAATTCGTCAAGTGCCGTACTTTCTCTGGAACCATTGAGAAATACCCACTGGCAAAAGCGCATATTAATACCCCATTCCTTACCGGCACATTTACTTGCGCAATCCTGCAAGATCCCTGCACGGATCTGATTTTAGGCTGTTTAGCTTCATTGAAGCAATGTACTGACGACGACATATTAGCCTGGAAACAAACAAACATTGCTAATGCTGTAACAAGGTCAGATACTATAACACACTATACTGACCTACAGAATGAGATGTTACAGCAGTTAACACCCAGCGATGCCAATAACAACACTACTCGACAAGAATTTATCGAGGCACAACGCACCGATCAAACTATCGCACCTTATTTTAAATTGTTAGGTGAGCGAGCGAAAGTTACTAAAAATGCATCTTCTTCTTCTTCTTCTTCTTCTTCTTCTTCTTCTTCTTCTTCTTCTTCTTCTTCTTCTTCTTCTTCTTCTTCTTCTTCTTCTTCTTCTTCTTCTTCTTCTTCTTCTTCTTCTTCTTCTTCTTCTTCTTCAGCGTTCCGAGCCATTGAGGTTCTTTGCTGCAAATACAATCCGTCTCCATTCGTCTCTCTGGTGGACCTTCTCTTGCCAGTCGTTGATTCTAAGTGCTTGTAGGTCTGTACATGTATTATCTCTCCACCGCCTTCTTGGTCTACCTCGGGGTCTACGGTCATTTATTTCCTGAGTGTAAGCGAGTTTTGTTTCCCTATTATCTTCCATTCTTTCTATATGCCCCAGCCATTGTAGTCTATTAGCCTTCATGATACCAGTGATTAGCGGGGACTTAAATAGATGATAAATGTCTTTGTTACTTCTTCTTTTCCACTCTCCACTTTGTGTATCCCTAATGGGTCCAAAGATGCGTCTTAAAATTTTGTTCTCAAAGGTTTGTAACAAGGCTTCGTCTCCTTTCGTTGTACTCCAGGTTTCAGAGCCATACAGCACAACTGGTCTGATCAGTGTTTTGTATATTGTGATTTTGGTGTTACGAGATAGCGCCTTTGATTTTAGTAGATGTTGTAGTGCATAGTATATCTTATTTCCAGAGTTGATTCTAGTTTGTATTTCTTCCCTTATGATGTTGGAGCAGTTGAAGATTGTACCCAGGTATTTGTATGTTTCCGTTCTTTTAATGGTCATATTATCTATTTGTATGTGGCCAGAGTTTCTAGCCATTCCGTCTCTTGAAATTACCATATATTCTGTCTTATCTTGGTTGATAACCAGCCCCATCTGTTGGGCTTTTCCCTTTAAGTGAGTCAATATTTCCAATGTCTTTTGTTCACTTTGCCCTATAATATCTATATCATCTGCATAACCAAGCAGCTTGGATGTTCCTCCAGTATCACATTCCTCCTTTACCTTCCTTACAACTTTCTCTAAAAAATGCATCTTGGTATTCTAAAATACACAACGGAATTCTCATGCGTTATTACACAAATAATAACCATGAAATTCAGCAAACGGTGTTACCCGTAACATACCGACAAAATGTGCTAAAGATCGCACATGAGTCACCGTTTGCTGGACATTTGGCCTTTGACAAAACCAGAGCTAGAATTTTGTCACACTTCTACTGGCCTAAATTCTGTACTGATATAAAATTTTTCAGTCGTTCATGTACTATTTGTCAACATCTTGTAAGAAAGGGAAAGCATGTGACGGCCGAAGTTCAACGGTCATTATTAGCATCTAGACCATTTGAGTGTGTGGCGGTCGATATTGTTGGACCCCTAAATCAGGTGTCGAGCAAAGGAAACCGATTCATACTGACTTTCGTGGATCGAAGCTATTCCACTAAAATACATCACCTCCAAAGATGTGGCAAATGTATTTTTGCACTTATTTTGTCGTTTTGGCTTTCCACGAACTATTCTATCAGATCGTGGAACGCAGTTTATTTCGGCTGCTACGCAAGCCTTAACAAAATTGTTAGGAATAGAACAGCATTTCTGTACCCCGTACCACCCAATGAGCAACGGGATCATAGAAAAAATTAACGGGGATCTCAAACACATGCCTACGAAGGTAACAGCAGAAAACCCATCTGATTGGGACACGCTATTGCCAGCAGTGCTATTTGCCCATCGATAAATTCCGCACTCGAGTACGGGTTTCTCACCTTTTGAATTAGTGTATGGGGCGAACCCTCGAGGACCCCTAACAATTTACCATCAGCTAATCACTAGCTTACCAGAAAACCCAACATCAGTAACACCGTATGAGATGGTAACAGAGACACGCGATAGAATAATGAAAGCGTGTGTAATAGCCAAATCATCTTTGGAGAGGAAAGGACAGATGTACCGCGACTATGCAAATAAGGGTGCTAAAACAATACACCTTGAACCTAATCAGAAGGTTCTGCTTTTACTACCAGATAAACGTAATTTGTTACTAACATCGTGGCAAGGGCCATTCAACGTTGAACGGAAAATATCAGATGTCGATTATGAAATATCGATAAAGGGAAAATTAAAGATATTTCATATCAACATGCTGAAACCATACTTCTCACGACAAGAACTACCGACAGACGAACAAGATGCACCCACACCAATTAATCGGACAACAGACGTACACAACACAACTACACCAGGTAGGGCGACACAGGACAACGACATCGCAAACACACTTAGCCAGGTAACAGCACACACAGCTAGTACAACAACAGTACTGAACGAGACAGATGACGACGGAATAGAATTACCAGTCCCTACAGTAGACACGACTGGGACCATCGAGAGCATACGGATAGAAACCAAACTTACAGACGAGCAACGACGACAGATGATAGAATTAGTGACGGAGTACAAAGAGATTTTCTCCGACATCCCAGGAAAGACAGACAGAATAGAGCACTCCATTATTCTGACTGATAACACCCCAATCAAGGTCGACCTTATTCCATCCCACTAAATTATAGGGGAAATCCCGACAAAGAATTACTATCTCTTGAGTCGAGTGGAATAATTCAGAAATCTCAGTCAGAATATTCCTTCCCTATCGTCCTTGTCGCCAAAAAGACTCAACAATTCGACTCTGCGTCGATTATCGACGTTTAAACAGAGTGACCAAAATTGATGCTGAGCCAATCACAGCATGCGAGGATTTGATCCTTGATATGTCTACATCTCGCATCTTTTCCAAACTCGACCTCACGAAAGGTCCCGATGCAAGAAAATTCAATTCCTTTAACAGCTTTTTCCACACCTTTAGGTCTCTATGAGTGGCGATTTCTTCCTTTTGGCCTTCGTAAAGCTCCAGCGACTTTTGTCCGTTTAACTAGGGATCTTCTCCACGGGGTAACCAATACATCTACATACATAGATGACATATGTATCCATACTGTAGACTGGACATCACACCTACAGAGACTGCGATTGAGACGGCTAGAGAGTAGACGTGTTCCTTATGAATACTGTACAGACGCAAGTGCTATTTCCATATCGGGAGTCCTAGGCCAGTTTTACGAAGGGAAGTTCCACCCAGTAATGTACCTAAGTCGTAAGATCAGCCCAGCTGAATCGAGATACTCAGCATCTGAATTGGAGGGCCATAGGTTTCTGGCAGGAGCACAGTTTGTGATCGAAACCGACAATTCTCCGCTTTCTGTTATGCAGTCTGGCATTCCCCAGAACAATAGGGTCTACAGATGGGCCTTGATACTGCAGAACTATGCCTTTACCATCCAGCATTTGAAGGGGAGTTTGAACTCTTTGGCAGACACTTTGAGTCGACGGTCAAACATTGAAATACCTGAGGTACAGGGAGAGATCGACCAGAGTTCACCAGAAACAGTGACACTGTAATTACGATTTAGATCAGTGCCGTATGTGGTGATAAAGTTACACTGTAAGTGCGTTATAATCGCCAAGCGTTTAAACTGTGTAAGAGTAACATTGCAGTTATGAGTGAAACGAACAGACGCAAAAGTAGTATGTCTACATCGCTAACACATATATAAGCCATATTTACATTGAAGTGTTAGATGTGAACCTACATAGATTAGTAGGGAACTATATATATATATATATAAACACTATCCAGGAAGGAGAGCATATAAGACTTTGTCTAAATGAACTATGTTATGAAAATAGTCTACAAAGAACAGTGCTCCATCATCACACCTGAAAGGACGACATTAGTTTAGTGTAATTATATATAAAAGTAATTGTGATATGTACATAACAGTGGTTTATAAACAGTACACATAACTTCATTTTTGTATTAATAATTGAATTGCAAAATGTTCAAGTACATATATAACTTTATTTATCTCATTTGATAGTTATAAGTCACCTACATTTAGTTAAGAACCCATTGAATTCTACACCTATATTAGAAAGGTAATTATTAGATATTACATTACCTTATCAACGCATAAACATAATCATTTATAAATTCATTTATTTAAAATATCATTTCTAAACTAACCCAACCATTTAGGAATTAACATCATTTCATGTACCAATAATACTTGAAGGTAACTAACCCATTTTGCTTAAATGTAATAAATTAGTTAGATTATTTCCCTTAGGATAAATTTATAACAGCACACCAAATTATATCAGTTACTTAGATTAGCTAGTATTACAGGATCGGTAACAAACCATCCTCACAAACCTGTATATTTTGTATAGACATGACACGTGCAAAGAAACCGCACAGTCATTTGGCGTGAAAACTTGTATAATTCAGCCAATCATTTAGTGTAAATATGTAAGGTTCATTTACTTGATATTATGAACCATATTTTAATGACGAATGAATGTTTTAACATAACGATAGTATGAAAGTGAATGAAAGATGTGTAAATGAGAGGAGAGAATGAATACAATAGTAAACATTGAGAGAGAGAGAGAGAGAGAGAGAGAGAGAGAGAGAGAGAGAGAGAGAGGTAGCGGCACATTTTTTTTGTTCACCGCTTAAAACCTCTTGTTGTGACTTGTCTGTGTCAATCTGTGTAACCAATGTGTTGTCAAGTTTTAAGTGTGTTACTGCAATACTTTAGTAGTAGTAGATACAGAAAATACTTTGAGCATCTTGAAGCGGAATTGTGGTCATAAATAAGAATAACAGACATTTATAGCCACAATAAACCGATTTACGGCGCTCGAAGGAATACACACATGTAGAATAGAAACGCATACACGTGTTAGCAAATTAAATACACTGTAGTTTATTGAAAACACGCAAACAAATAGGAAAACGAACACATAAAAGTTGCATACACCATTTGCTTCAAAGAACAGTAACTCAAATCAGGGAACACAATAACGTCTTAAAAAACCTTAATGTAACATTGAAAATATTTCTTCACAAGCGGAAGCTAGAAGGTGAAGAGTAGAACTTAATGTATACGAGTTGGGGCTGAGATTATTGGGAACATGAACATTCGATGCTCATGTGTTGTACTCATAACAGAGTCAACTTGTATTGGGTTGTCGTTTTGGGCAATATGAGGACAGGTCAAAAGACATAAGTCAACGGACAGAAGTCAGAAGACATAGGGTCATAAGACGGAAGTCAGGACATAAGTCATAAGACAACGGTTCCGGATCAAAACAATTCCCAAGAAGATCTATAGCCAACTGTACTGATCCGATGGGCTACTCAATTAGCCGAGTGAATTAATAGAACAGTGTGAGTAAGGAAAAGAGAGAGTTTGTTCTATCCCCAGAAGAGAGATTTACAACTTATGAGATCTTTGACAAAATTGGACAGCCAATTTTTCAGTGACCATACAACGTGTTACAAGCAGGAGGTAAAAGGTTGTAACACTACACGGAGAGGAGAGGAGCCTGTCAAAGATCGGGATAAGAGTTTACAGAGTTAAGAATATAAGAAATAGAGCTAAGACAGAGACCATTAGAGAACACCAGACAGAAGAGACACCAGTGCTATAAATAGCTTTACAACGGGACACACTTGTGTCAACCAAGAGGGCATTGAGTGTAAGTGAGCGAGGGTCTCCCAAGACACTAGGAAAACTCGCCTCGACGAGTAACCACGGAGTACAGGTTACTATAGTTAACTGACCAGCGTGCTGGGACACCACGCACGCAAGACTCGCCAGCGCACGGAGGATCCAACGTCCGTGTTTGAACACGCAACTAGAAGCGTGGCTCAGACTGCGACTGAGACGGCTAGAGAGTAGACGTGTTCCTATGAATACTATAAGTTTATAGACAATAGTGATTGTTAGGCTGTAGATTCCATTCAGTGATTAATAGTATCATTATATTATCACCCCTTCATTGCATCTGTGTAACGTACTATGATGTTTATTGTCAATGAAGTATTCCGCTCGCGGAGCTTGTTTGTAATCAGCTCTAAATAAATTGTATCCCTTTTGCAAATGACACGAGTTATTATTTCGTGTGGTGCAAAAGTAGGGGAGTCCTGAAATACCTGTCGCAAGTAAGTTGCTGACATAACAGCAACGGACTCCTCCTTCACATCTGTGTTGAACACGATCTCCTGATTACAAACACAATTTTCCATCTTCCCACTAGAAATAGGACGCCTCATTGACTATGTCATCGTCAGGAGGAGTGACAGACAAGACGTTCGGGTGACAAAATTCATGTGGGGTGCCGAATTTTGGGCAGACCAACTTCTCATTATCTCGAAAATAAATATACACATCAAACCACCACGGTGTCCTCAAGGAGTTAACATGCAAAATAAAAAAAAAAATAAAACTAAATTTCACCCGCCTAAACAGCAAAAAATAATGCAGCTATCGTTTGAAATTATGTCGGAAGACTACCTCAAGCCCAATGCTGCAGCTAAACAGGACGCGGAAACAGAGGGGAGAGCCCTAAAGTACATAATTTACAACACTGCGATGGAAATCCTGGGTCCAACCCCCCCCCCCCCCCCCCTCCCTCCCCCCCTCCCCCCGAAAGCATAAAGACTGGTTTGATGAAAATTCGGAAGACATCGACCAATTGCTGGCCGAGAAACATCTCCTTAATGCATATTTGAATGACCCGAAGTCAACATATAAAAGATGCCTTCAATAACATTTGGAGAGTAGTGCTGAGGAAACTTTGGCACTTGCTAGATTCCTGGCTGAGCAACAAAGCTGATGAAATTCAAGGCTTTGCTGACAGACATTATATGAAAAACTTCTACAACTCACTGAAAGCGGTCTATGATCCTACATCACCAGGCATAGTTCCACTCCTCAGTGCAGATGGGGGAACATTTGTCACCAATAAGAAAGAAATCATTCAACGCTGGGCAGAGCATGTCAGTAACATCTTAAATGCAGCTTCCTTCTTCGATGATGAAACCATCAACTGCCTTCCACAAGTTCCAACTAATGATACACTTGATGACCTGCCAACTATAGTGGAAGTAAACAAAGCCATCCAGCAACTTTCCAGCGGTAAGGCGCCTGGTTCTGATTCCATCCCAGAAGCGATATACAAGGCAGGTGGGCAGGTCCTAACAGAGCAGCTTCACCAAGTCTTTACAAACATATGGGTGAGCGAGACCATGCCTCAAGATTTCAAGGACGCGTTAATAGTGCATCTTTACAAACGTAAAGGAAACCGCCAATCCTGTGTCAACCACTGAGGCATCTCCTTGCTCTCAATGTCTCAATTGCAGGGAAGATACTCGCCAAAATTCTTCTCAATCGCCTTCTCTCGATCAAGATCCTCTTCCTGAGAGCCAATGTTGTTTCAGAAAAGAACAAGGAACTGTTGACATGATTTTCGCTGCCCGGCAGATGCAAGAGAAATGTCAGGAACAGAACTCCGAAATGTTCTCCACTTTCATTGACCTTTCCAAGGCATTTGATACAGTCAGCAGAGAAGGACTGTTGACGATTATGGCGAAATATGGCTGTCCACAAAAGTTTGTCCAAATAGTGCGGCTATTTCATGATGGTATGCAGGCAAGAGTACAGGAAAATGGTGAACTGTCTGAGCCCTTTCCTGTCACCAATGGAGTGAAGCAAGGATGTGTCCTGGCACCAACACTGTTCAGCCTCATGTTTTCAGCCATGTTGACGAATGCCTTCGAGAACAACGACATTGGAATAGTCATCAACTACCGTATGGATGGAAAGTTATTCAATCTCAGAAGGCTGAAAGCTAAAACCAAAAACTAACAGCGACACCGCACGAGAGCTGCTGTTTGCTGATGATTGCATTCTATATGCCAACTCAGAGGCAGACTTGCAACACAGTGTTTCAGCTTTCTCACATGCCTGTGCCAACTTTGGGCTCAATATCAACTTAGAGAAGACTGTAGTTATGTACCAGGCAGCTTCAGGGAATAATCGCACCGTGCCGAATATCAAGGTGACTGGTCATAGACTAAGTAATGTCGACAAATTCACCTATCTTGGCAGCACTGTGTCACAAGCTGCCACAATTGATGACAAAGTGAATGCAAGAATCTCCAGGGTCAGCGCGGCCTTTGGCAGACTATACAAGAATGTATGTGACAGAAATGGAATAAGCCTGCAAACAAAGCTGAAAGTCTACAATTGAGTTGAGCTGAGTTGAG
Organism: Cepaea hortensis; assembly: GCA_963921405.1. Classification (NCBI taxonomy): domain Eukaryota; kingdom Metazoa; phylum Mollusca; class Gastropoda; order Stylommatophora; family Helicidae; genus Cepaea; species Cepaea hortensis. The sequence goes on along the minus strand of OY992887.1, from coordinate 37,310,510 downwards.
TGAAGAACCGACATCACTGCACTCAGGACATTCCCATACGTGCTGCGTCCCCTCGTTCAACAGCCAGTGAAGAGTCATACTACTAATCGTTCCCACCGCTATCTGATTAAAAGTTCTAATGGTCTTCCCTCTCAGTTTTGAGATTCTTCCAGAACCCCTGCCGACCCCCGCAATCTCATTCTTTCCACATATGGGTTCTCAGTCTGTTCCTCCGCCTTCTCCACCTGGTCTCACAAGCGCACGACCCCCCCCCCCCCCTGTCCATAGGCAAATTACCACCAAGAGGTGCATTCACTGTTAGCCTATCCGCCTTTTCATTCCCCCGTACACCCGCATGGCAAGGGCAAAATATCCATACAATGCTCACAATCTGTGAAATCTGAAGCGACGAGAGCCATTCCACACGAAACATTCCTTTCTCCACCTTACTAAGCATACTTTTTGAATCCGTAATTAATACAACGTGTGTTGCAGTGGTCTCCTCTAGCCACCGGAATGCCGCTGTTATTGCCTCCACCTCCATTCTCATGCTGTAGGTCGTAGTCTCATATGCCAGACTCACCTTTTCAAGACTCGTCCATTAGCCTTTGCAATAAAGCCCCAGCCATTACGTCTACAAAGTCTACAAAGCAGGTGTATTATCCACACTGCTATATGCTTGTCAAACCTGTACTGTTTATCAACGACACGCTAGGAAATTAAACCACTTCCACAGTCTGCCTTAGGAAGCTATTGAAGATTAAATGGCAAGATAAGATCCGAGTCACTGAAGTTCTAGAAAGAGCGCCCATGCCCAGTATCCACACTCTACTAATGAAAAATCAGATTCGCTGGGCTGGTCACTTAACTCACAAGCCAGATCACAGGCTTCCTAAACAAATTTTTTACGGCGAGCTGCGTTGTGGTAAATGCTCCCAAGGCGGCCAGAGGAAACTCTTTAAAGACACTCTGAAAATCTCACTGAACGCTTTTGAAATTCACCTTGACACCTGGGAGACTGCTGCCAAAGACCGAAATTCGTGGCGTACATCATTACGCAAGGGTGCAGTCACTTGTGAAGCAACCAGGACTGCAAGAGCTGTGAAGAAAAGGCTGGACAGAAAAACCACAGCAGGTGCTCCTCCCTCTGGAACGTCAAGCATTCTTTGCCCACATTGGCAAAGAACATTTCGAGCGAAAATAGGCCTTATCAGCCATCTTAGAACTCAAGGCTCCATACTTTCAACCCCACTGGATGAAATTAATGGTCATCATCATTCGTGATGGACAAACAACATATTTCTAATGTATAAATTTGAAGCCATAACTATGTCATGCATGCATATCTCTAATGTATATATGTGCATCTGAACCCATAACTTTATAAAGTATGCATATCTCTAATGTATATATGTACATCTGAACTCAAAACTCTATCATGCATGCATATCTTTAATCTATTTATCTACATCAACTCATAACTTTGTAATGTTTGCAGATCTCTAATGTGTATGTGTTCAGCTGGACCCGTGACTCCATAATGTATGTATATTTATAATGTATATATGTACATCTGAATCAATAACTCTATAATCCTCCCTCTTCCTGCTCCCTCCGCCTCCTCCCTCCGCCTACTCTCTCCTCCTCCTCCCTCCTCCTCCCTCTCCCTCCTCCTCCTCCCTCTCCTCCTCCTCCTCCTCCTGCGATCTCCTCCTCCCTCCTTCTCCCTCTTCCTCCTCCCTCCTCCTCCCCCTCCTCCTCCACCCTACTCCTCCCTCCTCTTCCTAATCCCTCCTCCTCCCTCCTATTCCTCCTGTCTCCTCCTCCCTCCTCCTCCCTCCTCTTACCTCCTCCACCTCCCTCTTCCTCCTCCCTCCTCCATTTACCCAAGACAGACAGACATACAGATAGTCGGGAACGGGATCTTATATGACTACTTATATGATTTAAATGAGATGCTCTCCACCATGGGCTGGGCCGGGTCAGACAGACAGACAGACAGACAGACAGACAGATAGATAGACAGACAGACAGACAGTCGGGAACGGGAGCTTATATGACTACTTATATGAATTAAATGAGATGCTCCCCACCAGAGTCTGGGCGAAGCCGGGCCGTGTCAGCTAGTGTAATATAAATCTATTTCCAGTACCCTATTTTCCTTTGTATGCAAACAGAATGATTTCATTTTGAATTTAAGATTACCATAGAAATAACAAATGCTCCACATTTGAAGACATCAATATATGTTTCAATCAATCAATCATGTGCCATGCCGGAAAGCGTGGGCGGTCATGATTCGCCATTTCACTCGATCACCAGAGTCGTGGATCAGCTCAGTGTTCCTGTCTCGTCCATGCCATGTGGCCAAACCATCCAGGTATTTTCCTCTCGGTCTTCCTCTTGGTCTGTTCCCTTCGATCTTGCCAGTTGTCACTAAGTTCTCCAATCCATTTCTTCTCATAACATGTCCAAAATTTTTTGACTGTCTACGTCTAATTTCTCTAATCAATCTACGATTTTCATTTGTCTCTTGTAGTACTTGGTATATGTTTCAGCCTACGTATAATTAAGTTTTTCACTTCATATGATATATGAACTGCTCGGAACGCTGAAGAAGAAGAAGGAGATATGATATATAACCCTACGGTATGCACCTTGCGAGATGCACCGAAATATGCCAGACAATAAATCGTGCAGCATCTTGTTTGTGGTTTATGTGTTTAACTTCTGTAGTGTGTTTCTAATTATCGAGGCTCTAAATGAGATATTGATGTTTCACATGCCTGACAAGACGGGTGGGACCACGTATACAGAGAATTTGAGAATCTTTGTTAAAATGCGGGTTAGAAGCTAAAGGATCGATTCCGTTGCACCGGGTTCTATCCCAAGTTGCAAGGCCTTGTTTCCGTGGAGCGGCCTGTCTAAAGCATCGAATTGAGCACACACTTTGTAACTCCAGGAATGACCTCCCACAGAATCCGAAAAAAAAAAAAAAAACTGCACTCGTGAACCGAATGACGTAATTAGTATGTCAGGTGGTAACTAAGTCTCACATAAGGATCCAGATCCGCCTGGTGACGTAGTATTTTACTATATAAAAAGTCATGATCCTACGCTTTGACGTGAAAAAGCGGATCCTTCGGCGACCACATTTTCAAGGGATGCAACCCATGAATAAATAATCGAACGTATTTTTGCACTGTTACTTCCATTTTTGTGTGATAACTTTTATACGTGTAAAAATTATATATCTGCTTGCATTATTGATTGTAGCAGACCGGAGCTTAAAAAACTATCACCATACTAGTGATGCTGTTAAGGTGCAGTGCTCTTCCTCCTCGGTTTCTTTTTTTTCCGTCTACTTTCTTTATCTGTAGTGGGTCGGGCATAAACTATCATCATTCCATTGGTGCTGTGTAAGACTTAGGGTTACAGTGCATGTCCTCGAGGTGGTCTAGGAGCGGGCCGGCGTGGGGATGGAGGATCAGGTGTGGGGTGCGGGTGTTGGCGTGTGGTGTAGGGCTAGGTGGTTCGAACCTCGGGTCATGACAGGTGTCATATGAAAATCGTAATAGGTAAACATGTAAATATGGCAGTTATATGATCTGTAGAGGGTCGTAGTAGTGTAAACACTATCATCATATGGGTTACAAATGAAAACCTTAAAAAGTGAAGATGGTCGGTGTTATTGTAGCTGGTATAACTTAATGAAATTCGTTGGTAAGGGGTGGGTAGCGGCTATTAGTGATCTGTAGAGTGTCGTAGTGGCCTATACACTATCATCATACAGGTTACAAATTAAAACCTTTAAAAGTAAAAATGGCCGATAATATTGATAGCAGCGGGTATAACTTAGTAAAATTCATTGTTAAGGGGTGGGTAGCGGATATTAGTGATCTGTAGAGGGTCACATTGGCTTGTTCACTATCATCATACGGGTTACAAATAAAAACCTTAAAATGTAAAGATGGTCGATATTATTGATTTTAGTGGGTATATCTTAGTGAACCTCGATGGTAAGGGGTGGGTAGCGGTTATTAGTGGTTTGTAGAGGGTCACAGTGGCTTATTCACTATTATCATACAGGTTACAAATGAAAACCTTAAAAAATAAAGATGGCCGATAGTAATGATTTTAGCGGGTATAGCTTAGTGAAATTCGTTGGTGAGGAGTGGGTAGCGGCTATTTGTGATCTGTAGCGTGTCGTAGTGGTCAATACACTATCATCATACAAGTGACAAATGAAAACTTTAAATGTAAAAAGGCCGCTATTTTTGATTGTGTAGGGTATGGCTTAATAAAAGTCGTTGGTAAGGGGTTGGTAGCGGCTATTAGTGGTCCGTAGAGTGTCATAGTGGTGTAAACACTATCATCACACAGGTTACAAATGAAAACTTTAAAAAGTAAAAATGACCGATAATATTGACTGTAGCGGGTATAGCTTAGTGAAATTCGGTAGTAAGTTGTGGGGAGTGGATATTAGTGATATGTAGAGTGTCGTAGTGACCTATACACTATCATCAGACAGGATACAAATAAACCCCTTAAAAAGTACAAATGGCCGATATTATTGATGTTAGCTGGTATAGCTTAGTGAAATTCATTGGTAAAGTGTGGGTAGCGGTTATTAGTGTTCCGTAGAGTGTTGTAGTGGCCTATACACTATCATCACAAGGTTACAAATGAAAACCTTAAAAAGTAAAAATGGCCGATATTATTGATTGTGGCGGGTATAGCTTAGTGAAATTAATTGGTAAGGGGCGGGTAGCGGTTATTAGTGCTCTGTAGAGTGTCGTAGTGGCCTATACACTATCATCACACAAGTTACAAATGAAAACTTTAAAAGTAAAAATGAACGATAATATTGATTGCACCGGGTATAGCTTAGTGAAATTCATTGGTAAGGGGCGGGTAGCGGTTATTAGTGCGCTGTGGAGTGTGGTAGTGGCCTATTCACTATCATCACACAGGCTACAAAGGAAAACCTTAAAAACGTTAAGTTGGTCGATATTATTGATTGTAGCGGGTATAGCTTAGTGATATTCGTTGGTAAGGGGTTTGTGAGTGGAGGAAAGGTTAAATAGGTGCTTCTGATCATTGATTATGGTGGACGAGTGGCGGGGTGGTAGATAAATATGTCCGTTCCTTGAAAATAGCCGGAAGGTAATGCTCATATTAATGTCTAAAGATTGAACTCATAGGTGGTTGATCTGAGGGTGGTCGACTGGGTGACTCATCACGGGGCTATGTCAGCGGGATGAACGTACGTGAACGTGTTCAGACATGTCTTTGGGGAAACCCGGAGGATGACTCAGTGCGTGCTGATTGCATAACGATACACATGGATAATGGTCACATCGGATCAAGTATGGCTCTGCTTCCGGTCGCATTGTAATGACTACAAACAAACCATGTGCTCACTGGCTGAAGCCGGTCAAAGTTGGCGTCGCAGCCGATCACACGTAGTAATGGAAGATGACGCTGTATCCGGTACACATGGGTAATGGTCACATCCGATGAAATATGGCGCTGCTTCCGGTCGCATGTGTAATGACCACAACCAGACCACGTGCTCACTGGCTACAAGTGGTTGCCACAGAGCAGGTGCCCGAATTAAGTCATAGCAAGTATGTGAAGAAGTCTAGAAGTCAAAAGTGCAGAGAAAACTAAGGGACACAAGTTGACAACGTGAAACGTCACGCCGACGTACTCTTTACAACAAAAAGATACGTTATGGGGTTATCAAGTTGAAAGGTCGTGCATAGGAATTCTCGAACAAATTAGTGTGACTATCGAATGGTTGGTAATATAGCACTGGATATCAAATGAATAACAGCTAGAAGAATATCACCGAAGATTATTAACGCCATGGATCCAGGAACAACGGGCAGAACCTAGACAGGATCGGATGAATATGACAGCAAAGACAGCCGGTGTGAACGAAAGAAGGAGAGGTATAGAGGAGTAACAACAGTGGCGAACTTATAACAGGTTTAAGTAATTCATCTTAGTGTACATATATCTTAGATGCCGCCCTGGCATCAACAGGCCTTCCAAGAGTACCGTAGAAGATGTTTATTGTAACTATGTCAGCTGCCGGATTAAAGCAGTGTTCGCTTTGTAAACTCACACGTTGCTTCATCTTTTAAAGTTCACCGTTGGTTCATTGACTGTTATCTTCACTCCGTTATAGTGAGCTAATGCCTACTGTTAAGTTCAATAATATATACATGGCAAAGCAGAATGAAGAGGGACTTACAGTTTGGCAGTGGACAACGATGGCGTCGCATCCGATCACACGTGGTAATGGAGAAACCAGACCACGAGGCTAAAACCGATCAAAGATGGCGCTGTATCCGGTCACGTGTCTTATGGGATACAACCGAAACACGTGACTAATGACTCAACAGGTCAAAGATGGAGGCGCACCCGGCAACATTACCAGACAGTGCATAATATTCTGCTGAGTCATTCTACGTCAGCAAGTAGCGTGTATAAGACAGCCAGCATTCGTCGAATAGAAGTACAAGTCTCTGTGAGCAGCAACCAGATCAACAGGGGGCAAACCGCTAATGGTAAGTTGGCTTTTTGATAAATCTGTCACAGTTTCGATGTGGTTCTCCAAGAAGGCATAGAGTTAACCTAACAATACTAGTATAATAAGGGGATATATGGTGCTAGACGCATATAACTGAAAAGACAAGACATTTCGTCATATATTATGGTAGGTTGGGACCACATGGAATACAGCTGGCATTCGAACTTTTAAACACAGCGCTATGGTGGTACCGTAATAATATAGGTAGTAGTGTGTAGTCGTAGGGGATGGTGAAAGTGTCTTGCGGGATCTACATACCCGTTATCGATAATAATATACGGAGTGTTTAACAGAGGGTTCACGTCAGATACAGAGCTAATATTTATAATATGTATTTCTATAATGCTGGTAAAGTACCTTATTCTTATCTGTTTTACAGATACCGATGCCCACGAAAATATAATTAGCACACCGTGGAGCATACTAAGAGCAGACCCAAACAGCTATTGCATGGGGTGTCTTAATATCCCACAAAATCAAGAAGCCGAGAATCCATTCAGTCATTCTTGTGATTATGGTGTTGGTGGTAGTTTTGCGGACCTAGTAACGGTTCAACTATGGGATGTGCTACAACAACACTTCACCAAAGACGAAATAATCACATTAAGCCTGAATACTATTGGGGAATGCATCCTTGACTATAATCGCCAGCAGGATACGTCGGAACCATACCCATCCAAAGTTGAGCGATCAGCGTCACCGGCATCCTTAACCTTTAGTCAATCCACACTAGCGGACGAGTATTAAAACACCTACATAAAAACAAGATGGGTGTAATATACTTAAAGTCATGTCTTCAATAGCTGACCAGTCCTCAATATGAAGAAAAACTACATTGGCTGTGAGGAGACTGTATATGTATATCGTTGTTATTCTGTCTTTACAGACCGTATCTCACAGTGACTACAATGCAAGTAACAATGCACCCTCTACGCTATCTATGTCATCATGGTGAGAGGTCAGGAGGCGAGCATGACCCGCATTTCCCAATCCAGCTCAAGTATGCAACGGGTCAACGAGCGGGAAGTAGAGTGCTTAGTCGCACCAAATGGACAGCCGCTTCAGCGTAATCTGAGCCGCTTGACCTAAGAAACTGGCTGAAACCGGTTTTACGCGTGGCTCAAAAACTAGTATAGGAACCCGAGGCTGTTAACAGTCAAGCATTGTGATACGAAGATGACAACAGACCTCAAGACTGTGCCTGCTAACTGGGTCTATATGACTCGTAGTGGTGAGACTATTAGACCAGTGGGCGGTGGTGATAAGGCCGTGTGTGTCTCATCCTACAGAGGAACTAGCACGTTACACATCTGGAGATTCTATGGTGAATCCGACAAGAAGTTCCCGACTAAGACTGGTATAACACTTACTCGACAAGAATATGAAAAGATGACCGTCATGCATCGAGAGATCCTAGCTGACTTTGACAGACTCAACCAAGTTAACCAATCCAGTAACGAAGTCAAACAAGACACTAACAGAGGCAAGCAAGCTAGTAATCAAAACACTCAAGTCAGTGCTCATGTCAAACAAGGCACTAACAGAAGCAATCAAGCCAAAATACTCAAGTCAGGTTTCAAGTTAAACAAGGGACTAATCTGTTGGTAGTAGGAGACACGCAATTTACACCTCAAATTAGAACTTAAGTCCTTCGTGGCGACGTCATATTTTACAAAAGTCATGGTCCTATGGTCTGACGTCACCAAACTGAGTCCTTTTCCGACCGCCTTGTTTGAATTTTGGCGGGTATTTTCTTGGTTCTGGGTGACCACTTCCGGTTGTCACTTCCGGTCCCGAGAGGCGGGGCGGCGGGGGCGGTGGCGACGGCGGTGGCGACACGAACCAACGAGATCCGACGCGATCCGAACGATCGAACCGACCTGGCGGGTGTGCACCCCGGTCCGACGCGAACGAACCGACCGGGTGTGTGTGTGTGTGTGTGTGTGTGTGTGTGTGTGTGTGTGTGTGTGTGTGTGTGTGTGTGTGTGTGTGACAGTGTGTGGTGTAATCGAACCCAGTCATATCGACCCCCCTTCGATGAGGAGACCGAAGTCAGTATGACAGAAAATTGATTTTTCCATCTGTTAACCAAATGTGAAAAGGTTAGCCAAATCTCAAACCAAACTTATAAAAAATCTCAGTCAAACATATGAAAAGTAGGAAAATTTGTTAACCAAACGTGAAAAGTTTGGCCACCTTTCGCCCAAACTTATTAAAAGTGGGAAATTTTGTTGTCCAGATGTGAAAAGTTTGACCAAATTTCACCCAAACTTATGAAAAGTAGGAAACTGTTAAACAAATGTGAAAAGTCTGACCAAATTTCATCCAAACTTATAAAATTCTCAATCAGAATTATAAAGAGTAGGAAAATTTGTTAACGAAAGTGAAAAATTTTGGCCAAATTTCAAACAAACTCATAAAATGTAGGAAACTTAGATAACAAAATGTGAAAAGTTTGGTCAAATTTCAACCAAAGTTATAAAAATCTCAGTCAAACTTATAAAACGTAGGAAAGTTTGTTAACCAAAGTGAAAAAATTTGGCCAAATTTCAAAACACACTCATAAAAAGTAGGAAACTTTGTTAACCAAAATGTGAAGAGTTTGGCCAAATTTCAACCAAATCCATAAAAAGTAGGAAATTATATTGACCAAAGGTGAAAAAATTGTGGCCAAAGTTCAACCCAACTTATAAATATCTCACCCAAACTTATGAAAAGTGTCAAAATTTGTTGTCCAGATGTGAAAAGTTTGGGCAAATTTCAAACAAACTCATAAAAAGTAGGAAACTTTGTTAACCAAATGTGAAAAGTTTAACCAAATTTCAAACCAAACTTATAAAAAATTGGAAATGTTGTTAACCAAACGTGAAAAGTTTGGTCAAATTTCACCCAAACTTGTGAAAAGTTGGAAATTTTGTTGTCCAGATATGAAAAGTTTGGCTAAATTTCACCCAAACCTATGAAAAGTAGGAAACTTTGTTAACCAAATGTGAAAAGTTTGGCCAAATTTCAAACAAACTCATAAAAAGTAGGAAACTTTGGTAATCAAATATGACAAGTTTGGACACATTTCATCCAACACTTATGAAACATTGGAAATTGTGTTAACAAAATATGTAAAGTTTGGCCAAATTTGAAACAAAACTCATATATAGTAGGACACTTTGTTAACCAAAATGTGGAAAGTTTGGCCAAATTTCAACCAAATCCATAAAAAGTAGGAAATTTTGTTGACCAAATGTGAAAAAGTTTGGCCACAGTTCAACAAAACTTATAAATATCTCACCCAAACTTGTGAAAAGTAGGAAATTTTGTTGTCCAGATGTGAAAAGTTTGACAAAATTTCAAACAAACTCATAAAAAAGTAGGAAACTGTTAACCAAATGTGAAAAGTTTGGCCAAAGTTCATCGAAACTTATAAAAAGTAGGAAACTTTGTTAACCAAATGTGAAAATTTTTGGACAAATTTCATCCAAACCTTATGAAAAGTAGGAAAATTCCTTAACCAAAGGGGGAAAATATCTCACGTTGTCATTTTATATTCCCAACCTACTAGAGATATTTGCCTGTCCCCTATGCAAACAACAGGTGCATTTCAGAAAATTAAATGTATCTTATGTAATAAGTCACTATGGTTGAATGAAAAAAAAAAAATTTCAACAATAAAATTGTACAAAAATTAACAATTAAATGTCTCTTTATGTTTCCAAATTTATTTCTTCATGTAGAAATTTAATTGTTTAATTTTGTACAATTTTATTGCTGAAATTTTCCTACTTTTTATAAGTTTGACTGAGCATTTTTTAAGTTTGGATGAAATTTGGTCAAACTTTTCACATTTTTTTAACAGTTTCCTACTTTTCATCAGTTTGGGTGAAATTTGGTCAAACTTTTCCCATCTGGACAACAAAATTTACCACTTTTCATAAGTTTGGGCGAAAGTTGGCTAAACTTTTCACGTTTGGTTAACAAATTTTCTTACTTTTCATATGTTTGACTGAGTTTTTTTAAGGTTGGTTTGAAATTTGGCTAAGCTTTTCACATTTGGTTAACAATTTTTCTTACTTGGCCAAGATTTTTGCCATTTGGTTAACATATTTTCCTACATTTCATAAATTTGATTGAAATGTGGTCACATATTTTTTCCTTTTAGGTAACAGGTTTTCCTACTTTTTGCAAAGTTTCCTACTTTTCATAATTTTGGTTGAGATATTTCAGACCATGGTCAAATGTTTTTCTTACTTTGGTTAACCCGTTTCCTTAGTTTTGTTAAAATATTTCTTGAATGTATCATCAATATGTATCATTCTCTCATCACATGACAACTAGATACACCGTGAACACTAAAAAATTCAACAACTAAGACGTAATTATAATATATGCCTGTTTATTTTACAGTATTTCAGTACATTTTACAAGAATAAAAATGCATAATGTCATTATACGAAATGGATGATGTGATATGAGCTGGTATACATAGTATCATCACAACATTTTATTTTCACATACAGAGCTATACACATTGTATGTTGTTTCTGGGTTTCTTCACACTATTGTCTGAGTAGGTTGGTTTTTCCGGCTGGTAGCCTGATATGTCATAAGACATAAGCAGGAGCCCATCCTGCTTGGTGAGTTGACATCTGAGTATTGTAGACAACAGGAACATCAATAATCTGAGTGTCGGGCATGTCAAACATCTGGCTATTGGGCTCATCACACATCTGGTTGCTGGGGTAATCACACATCTGACTGTAGCTGGGTTGAAAACTGGCGGTATAGTATGAGTCTACTTGGTGGCTTCGTTTAGTAGCCTGTTTGACTTGACTACTGTCTTGAGTGTGTTGGACTTGATTGCTTCGGTTGGTGTCTTGTTTCACATCAAACAGCTGGTTATTGGGCTCATTACACATCTGGTTGCTGGGGTTATCACACATCTGACTGTAGCTGGGTTGAAAACTGGCGGTATAGTATGCGTCTACTTGATGGTTTCGGTTAGTCCCTTGTTTAACTTTAGCCCTGACTTGAGTATTTTGGCCTTGATTGCTTCTGTTTGTGCCTTGTTTGACATGAGCACTGACTTGAATGTTTTGGTTACTAGTTTGCTTGCCTCTGTTAGTGTCTTGTTTGACTTCGTTACTGGATTGGTTAACTTGATTGAGTCTGTCAAAGTCAGCTAGGATCTCTCGATGGATGACGGTCATCTTTTCATATTCTTGTCGAGTAATTGTCATACCCGTCTTAGTCGGGAACTTCTTGTAGGATTCACCATAGAATCTCCAGATGTGTAACGTGCTCGTTCCTCTGTAGGATGAGACAAACACGGCCTTATCACCACCGCCCACTGTTCTAATAATCTCACCACTACGAGTCATGTAGACCCAGTTAGCAGGCACAGTCTTGAGGTCTGTTGTCATCTTCGTATCACAATGCTTGACTGTTACCAGCCTCGGGTTTCTATACTAGTTTTTGAGCCACGCGTAAAACCGGTTTCAGCCAGTTTCTTAGGTCAAGCGGCAAAGATTACATTGAAGCGGCTGTCCATATGGCGCGACGAAGCACTCTACTACCCGCTCGTTGACCCGTTGCATGCTTGAGGTGGGTTGGGGAATGCGGGTCATGCTCGCCCCTGACCTCTCACCATGATGAAATAGATAGCGTAAAGGGCGCAGTGTTACTTGCGTTGTAGTCACTGTGAACTACGGTCTGTAAAGACAGAATAACGATATACATATACAGTCTCCTCACAGCCAATGTAGTTTTTCTTCATATTGAGGACTGGTCATCTATTGAAGATATGACTGTAAGTATATTACACCCATCTTGTTTTTATGTAGGTGTTTTAATACTCGTCCGCTAGTGTGGATTGACTAAAGGTTAAGGATGTCGGTGACGCTGATAGCTCAACGTTGGATGGGTATGGTTCCGACGTATCCTGCTGGCGATTATAGTCGAGGATGCATTCCTCAATTCTATTCAGGCTTAATGTGATTATATCGTCTTTGGTGAAGTGTTGTTGTAGCACATCCCACAGTCGAACCGTTACTAGGTCCGCAAAACTACCACCAACACCATAATCACAAAAATGACTGAATGGATTCTCGGCTTCTTGATTTTGTGGGATATTAAGACAATGCATGCAATAGCTGTTTGGGTCTGCTCTTAGTATGCTCCACAGTGTGCTAATTATGTTTTCGTGGGCATAGGTATCTGTAAAACAGATTATAATAAGGTACTTTACCAGCATTATAGAAATACATATTATAAATATTGGCTCTGTATCTGACATGCACCCTCTGTTAAACAATCCGTATATTATTATCGATAATGGGTATGTAGATCCCGCAAGACACTTTCACCTTCCCCTACGACTACACACTACTACCTATATTATTACGGTACCACCATAGCGCTGTGTTTAAAAGTTTGAATGCCAGCTGTATTCCATGTGGTCCCAACCTACCATAATATATGACGAAATGTCTTGTCTCTTCAGTTATATGCGTCTAGCACCATATATCCCTTTATTATACTAGTATTGTTAGGTTAACTCTATGTCTACTTGGAGAACCACATCAAAACTGTGAAAGATTTATCAAAAAGCCAACTTACCATTAGCGGTTTGCCCCCTGTTGATCTGGTTGTTTCTCACAGAGACCGGTAATTCTATTCGACGAATGCTGGCCGTCTTATACACGCTACTTGCTGACGTAGAATGACTCAGCAGAATATTATGCACTGTCTGGTCATGTGACCGGGTGCGACTCCATCTTTGACCTGTTGAGTCATTAGTCACGTGTTTCGGTTGTATCCCATAAGACACGTGACCGGATACAGCGCCATCTTTGATCGGTTTTAGCCACGTGGTCTTTTTCTCCATTACCACGTGTGATCGGATGCGACGCCATCATTGACCACTTGTAGCCAGTAAAAACGTGGTCTTGTTGTAGTCATTACACATGTGACCGGAAGCAGTGCAATTTTTCATCGGATGTGACCATTACCCATGTGTACCGGATACAGCGCCATCTTTGAGCGGGTTTGGCCACGTGGTCTGGTTTTGCCTAACCACCTGTGGTCGGCTGCGGCGCCATCTTTGACCGGCTTTAGCCAGTGAGAACGTGGTCTGTTTGTAGTCATTATAATGCGACCGGAAGCAGAACAATACTTGATCCGATGTGGCCATTACCTATGTGTACCGGATACAGCGCCATCTTTGAGCGGCTTTAGCCACGTGGTCTGGTTTTGCCATTATCACGTGCGACGCCATCTTTGACCGGCTTTAGTCGGTGAGCACGTGGTCTGTTTATAGTCATTACAATGCGACCAGAAGCAGAGCCATACTTGATACGGTGTGACCATTACCCATGCTTATCGTTATGCGGTCAGTACGGTCTAAGTCATCCTCCGGTTTTCCCCAAAGACATGTCTGAACACGTTCACGTACGTTCACCCAGCTTACATAGACCCGTGATGAGTCACCCAGTCGACCGCCCTCAGATAAACCACCTATGAGTTCAATCTTTAGACTTTAATATGAGCATTACCTTCCGGCTATTATCAAGGAACGGGCATATTTATCTACCACCCCGCCATTCGTTCACCATAACCAATGATCAGAAGCACCTATTTAACCTTTCCTCCACTCACAAACCCCTTACCAACGAATATCACTAAGCTATACCCGCTACAATCAATAATATCGGCCATCTTTACTTTTTGAAGGTTTTCCTTTGTAGTCTGTGTGATGATAGTGAACAGGCCACTACGACAATCTACAGAGCACTAATAACCGCTACCCGCCCCTTACCAATGAATTTCACTAAGCTATACCCGCTACAATCAATAATATCGGCTTTTATATATTTACTTTTTAAGGTTTTAATTTGTAACCTTGTGATGATAGCGTAGAGGCCACTACAACACTCTACGGAGTGTTAATAACCGCTACCCACCCGTTACCAATAAATTTCACTAAGCTATACCCGCTAACATCAATAATATCGGCCATTTGTACTTTTTAAGGGTTTCATTTGTAACCTGTGTGATGATAGTGTATAGGCCACTACGACACTCTACAGATCACTAATATCCACTCCCCACAACTTACCACCGAATTTCACTAAATTATACCCGATACAGTCAATATTATCGGGCATTTCTACTTTTTAAGGTTTTCATTTGTAACCTTATGATGATAGTGTTTACACCACTATGACACTCTACGGACCACTAAAAGTCACTACCAACCCCTTACCAACGACTTTTACTAAGCCATACCCGAGACAATCAATAATAGCGGCCTTGTTTACTTTTTAAGGTTTTCATTTGTCACCTTATGATGATAGTGTATTGGCCACTATGACACGATACAGATCACTAATAGCCGCTACACACCCCTCAACAACGAATTTCACTAAGCTATACCCTCTGCTATTAATATTATCTGCCATTTTTACTTTTAAAGGTTTAATTTGAAACCTGCCTGATGATATTGTATAGGCCACTACGACACTCTACAGATTACTAATAACCGCTACCCACTCCTTTCCAACAAATTTCACTAAGTTATTGTCACAAAAATAAAACACCGCGTTTAACCAGTTGATTACTATAGAGACTTTCTGATTAACCGGCCTATCTGCAAAGCCAAAACTATTTTAACTAACAGAAAAAACAAATTGGATGTCAAAATCCTCAGGACGGTCAAAAGTTGCAGCTGCACGTGTTTACATGGGGTCGACAAAATGGGAACATTTGGAGGTGAGTGAGACAAAACTCTGCATCGCTTTGACAGTTTATCAACATTCGAATACAGATAGAACCCGTCAGATCCTGGTTACAATCAGATGTCAACCATCACAGGTCGGGCAAAGTTAACAGCTGCAGATGTGTAGGGGAAGTGAGTGAGATGACTCAATACACCACTTTGATAGTTTATAAACAGGTCGGATTGAAAGCGGAAGTACTCAGCTCGGGAGAAAACAGTCCGTCTGTCATTTAGAGTTCTGGACATCAGGAGTTGTCACCACTCGACGCAGATTGGCAGCTTGTTATTGAAAACTGTTGTTGGGATCATACAGTAACTCGCTAGCTTGTTGGGGATGTCAAAACAAGTGATGACAACTCTGACATTGATTGAGCCAGGGAGGATAGATTCTTGACAATGGATGATATGCCCAAATAACACCTGTGTGGACATAATGAATACCGTCACGTGACCAATTTTAGGTTTTGCCATAAACCATGATTGGGAGAAACAGTGTTGACCAAAACCATGGATTAGGATGGACATGTTTGTGGGAGAGCTCTACAGTGTTAGATTAATTTAATATTAACTAGCATGTGTCGTTATGGCAAAGTGTAGCAGCCATCCCGGAATGAGGCGGTTTTGCATAAGGTAGTCAATATAGTCTATTTAGGCCTAATTAATATAGGCAATAGTCTTGTTAAAACTAGAGTGTGATGATTTGCACTGTTAATTGAAAACTAGTTAGAGTAGTGAAGTGATAATTGGCTCTACTAGGATGAATAGGATAGAGGGGTGATAATTGGAGAGATTTTAGATGGGGAAAGTGTCCAATGGGGGGATCTTTCAATGGTTTGCTCACTGAAGTTGTGCACTCTGTTTATGGGTCTTTCCTTGTCATCGCCTGATTCGGACGTAGGCGAGGAGCTAATATGCTCTATGACAGAGTTTAGTTAGCTATAAAATAACTGAGCAAGGCAATAGGCTTACACTCAGCCGGTAGGATCAGTGACTAGTACTATCACCAGATGTATTGTTTTTCTCACAGGTTCCATACCAGTTACGAGGAAGTTCAACACTGGGTTTGATGAAGTGCAACGTCAATTAGACATAACACCAGTTGGACACAAAAATGTTTCTTAAAAAAAAAACCAAAGAAGAGGAATAACGTCCGAGAAGAAAGATGGTTCACCTAAGATGGGTGATGATTGTTAATGCATCACACAGCATAAGAACATTGGTACCTAAACAAGAACATCAATATAATAGTCACATGGTGTGATATATTCTATTGAAATAGTTCAAAAGACATGATACCTGAACCTAGATAGACACTAGTTATGTTCAAGTATATTAACAATAACAGTGATACCTAAATACTCACTACAAAGGATTTGTGCATTCATTAAGAACGATAGGAAAGTATGTGCATTGGGCAACCGGTCCATGATCAGCTGTAATTTACAAACAGTATCTATTTCGGATGAACAGGAAGATGGATTACCAGGTAGCTACAGATGACAGTCGGTGTCCGGCAGGAGAGATACAGTACCGGGTGAGGTGGACTTGTTCTGACTTAACGTGCTGTGGTGTGTCCTTGCAAGGATGAACTGACTATGCTATTATCTGAGAGTCAGATCCTACACACATTATAGAACACATCACACATTTTCTTCGCATACACGTCTCATATACGTTACACTTTTCTTTTAATAAATTAATCTTTATTAATTTTTAGAAGCAAGAGTTGTTGAATATGTTGCGTCGGGGAAGTATGAGAGGGGGCATAGTACGACAGTGAGAGAGTAATAGGAAAAGGTGTCCATGGGCTGATGGAGTGTGTTGGACGGAAGCTGGTGGATTCTCCAGGATATTGATAGGAAAGAAAAATTATAATGTGGGTGTTGACTCTCCTCACTCTAGGGACGACACTTTAAAGGAGGACACGACATTATTATGGGCTCGTCCGGGATCTGTGGACAGCGGGATCTCTCGTAAACGGAATCCTTGGACAGCGGGATCTCTCGTAAAAGTGATCTTTGGGCAGCGGGATCTCTCGGAAACGTGATCCTTGGACAGTGGGATCCTCTGACAACGGGGTCTTTTGACACGGGATCCTTAGTTATAAAACGGAGATATCATATTGGAGAATCCAGCTAGAGTGAATGTGGATAGGGGTTAGAACAAATATCTTACCTGTTCACACTTCACACGTCTGCATAGGTCTGTGGTCCTGATTCTACTCTTGTCACTGAGTGAATGTGCTGTGTGTGGTAATATCTAGATTTATAGTACTTGCTCATATATCTGTATAGTAATTTGCAGTTATATTGTACTCGACCTGCTAGCTTACCTCTCTGTCAAATGGCCACTCCTAAACTAAGCACAGCAGAATTAAAGGCAAAGGGGGGAGAAATGGGATTGTCTTGTTCTGCTCTAATGGATTACATACAGGAAGTGGAGAGAGAGTATCGTCAAGCAGAAAGGGAAGATCGAAAGGCTGAGTTGGAATTGAGAAGGATGGAGTTGGAACAAGATGCTAGGAGACTTGAAGCAGAGCAGGCTGCTAGGAAACTTGAAGCTGAACAGGCTGCTAATAATAATAATAATAAGTCTTTATTTTCAAAGGGTCAAGAATTGGGCACGCAGGCCCGTCTGACATTCTGCCCTTCTTCTCTATTTCCTCTCATACATTCTTTCATTTAACATCACTTATGAAGCAACTTTTGACAACAAAAGAACATTAAAACGCATGAAAAATAATCAATAACAAATGACTCACTGAAGCAGTGTTTAACATGGGCATTATAAATACCTAAGGAGGGTGTAACGTGCCATACATAAGGGAATGTTTTTTGGCTAGTTGTCGTTTGAGATAAGTTACCATTATTGTCTTTTTTGTGTTGTTTGTTATGGGGGCATGTAGTCTGTACTAAGGTAGTGTTCAAACAGGTTGCGAATGTATGTATCATGATTGGTGGTGTCTTTGATTTCTTGTGGAAGATTGTTCCACAACTGAGCGGCAGAGTATGCTAAGCTTGTTTTATATAAGTCTATCCTAGGTTTAGGGACATGAAGTATATTTAGTCGTTCGCTATGTCTAGCGTTATATTTAAACAATGGCCAAAGGTAGCTTGGAGCATTTTGAAATAGGATTTTGTGAATTAGTTTGGTTTTATTAAAAAGCAGGCGCTTGTGGAGTGGCAGTAACCGGAGACGTTTATATAGGTTAGAATTGTCGGTAAGCTTTTCACCATTAATTAAACGCACTGCCCTTTTCTGGAGTGAATATAGGCGTTTTGTTATTGATTTGGAGCATCCATCCCAGACTGTGGAGCAGTAATCAATATGTGTAAAGAAATTAGAAGCTCAACAGGAAGCACAGAAAAGGGAGCACGAGTACCGGATGCGGGATCTCGAGCTCAAGAGTCAATCTAATGGAGAAACTGAGGGAGCAGTTGGAGGTTCCTCCGTCCCAGGCTCAACCCCAGCAGGTGGACCTAGTTACCATGCTATGAAGTTCCCTCTAGCGGTCTATGAGGAGGACAAAGAGAAGATTGACCAGTACCTTCAACGCTTCGAGGCAATGTCCGTGGCTATGGGTCTGGAGCGTAACAAATGGAATCTTAAGCTATCCCAAGGTTTACGCGGGACCGGCTACGAGGTTTATTCTCGCCTGCCACCAGGACATGAGAACAATTATGACGAGTTAAAGACGGCTCTGCTGAAACGATTCGAGGTTACGTCACATACCTACCGGAAAAAATTTCGAGCAGCGAAACGAGAACCGGGGGAGTTGTTTGCCGCCTACAGTTTGCGTCTAAAATCTTATCTCCATAAGTGGATGGATTTGGCTGGGTTCGCACATGACTATGAGAGTCTGGAAGAGCTCATGGTGGTCGACCAGACGAAGAAGCAAATGTCTAAACCTCTCAGGACGTTCCTGGGAGAACAAGGAGCAAAACATATTGACCTCGTGACAAAATTAGCAGAACGGTTCGTCGATGTACATGGGGAGGCAGGGGAAAACCTTTCCACCAACTCCAAAAGTCAAGAGAAACATGATAAAAAGAAAGCCAAAAACTTAGGAACCAAAAAGTGGGAACCTTATGTGCAAAAATCAGAGGATAGTTCAGAGAAGAAGAAGGAGGGAAGCAAGAGCACTTCAAGCTCTACACCAAAACGACCGTGGTTGGAGAAGTGGTGTTCAATTTGTAAGTCACCCTCTCACAATACGAGGGACTGCAAATCGAAGGCTAAGAGCCCTCACTTCGCAGCATGTCAAGTGACTTCCAAGGAGGTTGTCACGGAAAATGCCAAGGTTAACAAGGAAGCTCGCCACCAGGAGAGCTCACTCAAGTCCGGCAATAGAAAATCTAGGACAGGGAAATGGTGCCACCAATGCAAGTCAAACACGCACAATGCTATTGACTGCAAGGGAAAGTCAGGAGACTCTAAATTCGTCGTGTGCCCCGGGAAACCTAAGGTGGAGCCCACCGAACAGGTCGAGGCTGAGGAAGAGACTCCAGTCCAGGAAAAACCACCTGTAGTGGAATTGGTAGAGGTTAACGGTCGTCAAGTGGAGTGTTTGTACGACACAGGACTGGACGGGGAGGCCGTGATTTCTGCGGATCTGGTACATCCAGAACAATTCACAGGTGAGACCACGGAGATACAGCCTGCACAGAAGAGTGCTGTGGCCATGAAGTTGCCCATTGCTAATGTGGAGATTCGGTCAAGGTAGTCACCGGCACCATCAAGGCCGCGGTATTTACCGATCCCATTTTTCCAGTAATCCTTGGTTGCCGGTATGTCTTTCTGGGAATGCTCAGGGAGCCAATCCTTATGGGAGCAATACAGACTCGCTCTCAGACGAGAACGGAAGAGGTATAAGCAATTGTGACTAACCCAATGCCGGGGGAGCTACGAACTGCCCAGAGTGAGGATGATACTTTACGTCCTTGCTACAGAAAGCTGCAGAAAAGTGCTGATCCACCAGGACGGGGGCAGTACTACATGAAGAATAGGATACTCTACATGAGAGCAGGAAGGGGAGACAACCTATACGGTCAGTTGGTCGTCCCGAAAGCTCACCGGTCCCAGATTCTTCATATGGGGCATACCATCTCCTTTAGTGGACATATGGGTATTGCCGCCACCATGCAGCGGATTTCCTGCCACTACTATTGGCCGGGAATGACAGATGATGTGCGTCGGTATGTGAAGTCATGCCCTGAGTGCCAGAGGGTGGCACCGAAACACTGGACAGCACCGGTGGTCTTGGGTGAGATGCCCATCATGAACTCTCCTTTCGAGAGGGTAGCCATCGATATCGTGGGTCCACTTCCCAGGACTAGGAAGAGGAATATGTATATACTCACAATGGTGGATTGCTGTACAATGTGGGGTGAGGCCATACCGTTGACCACGATTGACTCGAAAAGAGTGGCGGACGCACTGATGGAGGCCTTTACCAGATTAGGCTTCCCTGATCAAATTCTGACGGACAATGGGTCTCAGTTTTGTGGAAAACTTATGGAGGAGGTATTTAGGGTGTTCCACTCTAACCATATCCATACCAGGCCTTACCACCCTCAAGCCAATGGTCAAGTAGAGCGTTTCAACGGCACGTTGATGACAATGCTCAGGAAACTAGCGCAGGAAAAACCTGATAGGTGGGATGAATATATCCCAGCAGTACTCTTTGCCTATCGGGAAGTTCCTCATGGCTCAAGAGGACTACCACCCGCTACGTTGCTGTTTGGTCGTCCAATCAAAGGACCGTTGGAAGCCATGTTGAGGAGTTGGACTGAAGAGGGGACGTCAGAAGAAGTGATCTCATCCTATAAATACGTGGAGGAACTGAAAGAAAAACTCCACAAGGGATGGACGCTGGCAAATCAAAACTTGAAAAAGGCCAGGAAAAGACATGCGGCTTACTACAACCGTAGGTCTAAAGAAAGATCTCTAGAGGTGGGAGACAAAGTCTTGTTGCTACTCCCAACGGGAAACAACAAACTGGAGATAGGTTGGCAAGGACCATTTCCGGTGGAAAGGGTGATATCCAGAACCAACTATCAGATCCGGATCCGGGGAAAGTCGAAGATTTTCCATATCAATCTCTTGCGGAAATACGAAGAGAGACCCGGAGACAAGGCAGCTCACCTCATGGCAATGGCAGTTGCAGTGGAGACTGAAGTGGGAACCAGCGAGGGCAGGGAATATCCCTTGGTACACCAGGAAACCTATAGGGATGTGCAAGTGAAACCTGATCTGACCTCCCAGGAGAGGGAAAAGATAACCCAGGTTCTCAAGTCTCATAAGGGGATACTGACTGATAAACCAGGACGAACAAGGTTGGTTGAGTTCGAGATGACTTTGACCACACAGGAGCCTGTTCGTCAAAAGGTTTACCCAGTGCCATTCTCTAAAGAAAAGGCCCTGGAGGAGGAAATACAAAAACTGCTGGAGGATGACGTGATTGCACCATCCACATCCCCATACAATGCGGGGGTAGTTTTGTTACGCAAACCAAGTGGAGAACACCGGTTGTGTACAGATTACCGACTTCTGAACAGTCATACACAGTTTCAGGTGGAACCTTTGCCGAATCCAACCCAGTTATTCGCTAGGCTCCATAAGGCTCGGTACTTTTCAAAGGTGGATCTGAGTCGGGGTTACTATCAGATACCAGTCAAACCGGAGATTCGACCACTGTTGGCTTTCAGTACACCCAGTGGACACTACGAATTCAAGGTCATGCCCTTTGGACTCAGCAATGCACCTAGTGTGTTTACACGCATGATGAGGACTTTACTTGATCCTTTACAGGATCCGTCCATCATCTCATTCATGGATGATATTCTGATTTCCAGTGACAGCTTGGATGACCACTTGCAATCCTTGGAGAGAGTGTTTAATAGGCTCAAGGAAGCAGGGCTTTCTGCTCGTCCAACCAAGTGCATGATTGGTTACCAGACTCTGGAATTTCTAGGTCACACCATCACTCAAGGACACATTGTCCCAGAAGAGAAGAACCTGGAGAAAATCAGAAATGCACCAAGGCGAAAAACGAAGAAGGATGTGCGATCTTTTCTCTCGTTGTGTTGGTTCAAACACAAATTTATCCCACATTTCACTGAACTGGGAGCTCCATTGACGGAAACCTTGAAAAAGGGATTCCAGGACCAAATCATTTGGACACCAGAATGTGAGGATGCCTATAGTCAGTTAAAGGAGGCCTTGGTCAGCAAACCTGTATTACAGCTCCCGGACCTTTCCAAACCATTTGTGTTGAGACGGATGCGAGTGGGATTGGAATTGGGGCAGCTATGTTACAGGAAGGAAAAGTCGATGCTTCGGTTTTGAAACCTGTGGCATACGCAAGCAAGAAACTACTCCAGGCGGAGAGGAATTATTCAACCGTCGAGAGAGAGAGAGAGAGAGAGAGAGAGAGAGAGAGAGAGAGAGAGAGAGAGAGAGAGAGAGAGAGAGAGAGAGAGAGTGCTTGTCCCTCGTATGGGCAGTGCAAAAATTCCAGCCATATTTGTATGGAGTTAAGTTTCGAGTCCAGTCGGATCATCAGCCCCTGATGTTCCTGGCTACTTCTCAGAAGCTCAACGCCCGTTTGATGCGGTGGTCGTTGTTACTTCAACCCTATAATTTCACAGTGGAGTACATTCCTGGGAAGGAAAATGTTGGAGCGGATTTCTTGTCAAGACACCCAGCTTCTGAAGAAGAGGAATGAATAATCTGGATTAAACTTACGGTGGAGAAGAGTGAGATGGACTACTCTCTTAAGAGGGGGCCTATGTCACAAAAATAAAACACCGCGTTTAACCAGTTGATTACTATAGAGACTTTCTGATTAACCGGCCTATCTGCAAAGCCAAAACTATTTTAACTAACAGAAAAAACAAATTGGATGTCAAAATCCCCAGGACGGTCAAAAGTTGCAGCTGCACGTGTTTACATGGGGTCGACAAAATGGGAACATTTGGAGGTGAGTGAGACAAATCCCTGCATCGCTTTGACAGTTTATCAACATTCGAATACAGATAGAACCCGTCAGATCCTGGTTACAATCAGATGTCTACCATCACAGGTCGGGCAAAGTTAACAGCTGCAGATGTGTAGGGGAAGTGAGTGAGATGACTCAATACACCACTTTGATAGTTTATAAACAGGTCGGATTGAAAGCGGAAGTACTCAGCTCGGGAGAAAACAGTCCGTCTGTCATTTAGAGTTCTGGACATCAAGCGAAATGGCAGCTGGAGGTGTCACCACTCGACGCAGATTGGCAGCTTGTTATTGAAAACTGTTGTTGGGATCATACAGTAACTCGCTAGCTTGTTGGGGATGTCAAAACAAGTGATGACAACTCTGACATTGATTGAGCCAGGGAGGATAGATTCTTGACAATGGATGATATGCCCAAATAACACCTGTGTGGACATAATGAATACCGTCACGTGACCAATTTTAGGTTTTGCCATAAATCATGATTGGGAGAAACAGTGTTGACCAAAACCATGGATTAGGATGGACATGTTTGTGGGAGAGCTCTCCGGTGTTAGATTAATTTAATATTAACTAGCATGTGTCGTTATGGCAAAGTGTAGCAGCCATCCCGGAATGAGGCGGTTTTGCATAAGGTAGTCAATATAGTCTATTTAGGCCTAATTAATATAGGCAGTAGTCTTGTTAAAACTAGAGTGTGATGATTAGCACTATTAGTTGAAAACTAATTAGAGTAGTGAAGTGATAATTGGCTCTACTAGGATGAATAGGATAGAGGGGTGATAATTGGAGAGATTTTAGATGGGGAAAGTGTCCAATTGGGGGATCTTTCAATGGTTTGCCCACTGAAGTTGTGCACTCTGTTTATGAGTCTTTCCTTGTCATCGCCTGATTCGGACGTAGGTGGGGAGCTAATATGCTCTATGACAGAGTTTAGTTAGCTATAAAATAACTGAGCAAGGCAATAGGCTTACACTCAGCTGGTAGGATCAGTGACTAGTACTATCACCAGATGTATTGTTTTTCTCACAGGTTCCATACCAGTTACGAGGAAGTTCAACACTGGGTTTGATGAAGTGCAACGTCAATTAGACATAACACCAGTTGGACACAAAAATGTTTCTTAAAAAAAAAAAAACAGAGGAATAACGCCCGAGAAGAAAGATGGTTCACCTAAGATGGGTGATGATTGTTAATGCATCACACAGCATAAGAACATTGGTACCTAAACAAGAACATCAATATAATAGTCACATGGTGTGATATATTCTAGTGAAATAGTTCAAAAGACATGATACCTGAACCTAGATAGACACTAGTTAGGTTCAAGTATATTAACAATAACAGTGATACCTAAATAGTCACTACAAAGGATTTGTGCATTCTTTAAGAACGATAGGAAATTATGTGCATTGGGCAACCGGTCCATGATCAGCTGTAATCTACAAACAGTATCTATTTCGGATGATCAGGAAGATGGATTACCAGGTAGCTACAGATGACAGTCGGTGTCCGGCAGGAGAGATACAGTACCGGGTGAGGTGGACTTGTTCTGACTTAACGTGCTGTGGTGTGTCCTTGCAAGGATGAACTGACTATGCTATTATCTGAGAGTCCGATCCTACACACATTATAGAACACATCACACATTTTCTTCGCATACACGTCTCATATACGTTACACTTTTCTTTTAATAAATTAATCTTTATTAATTTTTAGAAGCAAGAGTTGTTGAATATGTTGCGTTGGGGAAGTATGAGAGGGGGCATAGTACGACAGTGAGAGAGTATTAGGAAAAGGTGTCCATGGGCTGATGGAGTGTGTTGGACGGAAGCTGGTGGATTCTCCAGGATATTGATAGGAAAGAAAAATTATAATGTGGGTGTTGACTCTCCTCACTCCAGGGACGACACTTTAAAGGAGGACACGACAGTTATACCAGCTACAATCAATAACACCAACAATCTTCACGTTTTAAGGTTTTCATTTGTAATCCGTATGATGATAGTGGTTACACTACTACGACCCTCTACAGATAATTTAACTGCCATATTTACATATTTACCTATTACGATTTTCATATGACACCTGTCACGACCCGAGGTTCGAACCACCTACCCCTACCCCACACGCTGAAACCCGCGCCCCACCCCTGATCCTCCATCCCCACGCCGGCTCGCCACTAGACCACCCCGAGGAAATGCACTGTAACTCTAAGCCTTACACAGCACCAATGGAATGATGATAGTTTTTATGCCCAACCAAGTACAGATAAAGAAAGAAGACAAAATAAAAAAGAAACCGAGGAGGAAGAGCACTGTACCTTAACAGCATCACTAGTATGATGATAGTTTTTAAGCCCCGGTCCGCTACAATCAATAATACCAGCAAATATATAATTTTTACACATAAAATGTATCACACAAAAAGGGAAATAACAGTGCAAAAATACGTTCGATTATTTATTCAAGGTTCACATCCTTTGAAAATGTGGTTGCCGAAGGATCCGCTTTTTGACGTCAGAGCGTAGGATCATGACTTTTTATATAGTAAAATACTACGTCACCAGGCTGATCTGGATCCTTATTTGCGACTTAGTTACCACCTGACATACTACTGACGGAGCTTAATTACTCACGACCTTCACAGTGCTAGGAAGGTGAACTGTGCACTTCGACACGAAGACGTGCCCCAACCCCCGAATCCTTGTTATTGTTGTTTTAAGTCAAAGTTTCCCTCCCCAAGCGAATGTTTCTTGAGTAATTTGCATTGTGCATGAGTTTTGCTTGAAGCATGAAAAACGTGTAGTCACGTGAGCTGAATAATTATGTAACTCGGTAACTGGCAACGAGAAATCATTCTGCGGCTGGATCTCGTTGTTTGCCTATTGCTCGACAGCATTCGAAACCACACTTACAAATGGCGACACTGCTTCACTGTATTAGTAAGTGTGCATCGACCTAAAACCAACTAATCATTATCAAGAACCATTCCAAATGCCACAGACGTTCATCTATCTCCACGAATCTACCTCAACATACCAGCTTATACCGCCTACCTCTACGCCACCGTCGTAAGCCATCTATCCCTACATACCATCTTAGACCCTCTAACTATACATACCATCTTAGACCATCTATATGTACATACCATCTTAGACCATCTACCTCTACATACCGTCTTAGACAATCTATCTGTACATACTATCTTAGACCATCTATCTCTACATACCATCTTAGACAATCTAAACTGGAAACAAATAGACATATTAAGCTCCTGCGAGAAGAAACGTACTAAACATCAACACGTTGATAGTACGTTTAGTACGTTTCTTCTCGCAGGAGTTTAATATACCTATTTGTTTCCAGTTCATATTGTTATATCCTGCTGCAGCCGCTGCTTTTTCTGTCTAGACAATCTACCTCTAAGCCAGCGTCGTAGGCAATCTATCCCTACATACAATCTTAGACCATCTAACTATACAAATCATCTTAGACCATTTACCTCTACATACCATCTTATACCATCTACATTGTCAGCAACTCACTTGCGACAGGTATACAAGGATTCCCTACTTTTGCACCACACGAAAGTGACAACTCGTATTGTTTGCAAAAGGATACATTTTATTCGGGGCTGATCGTACATGAGCTCCACGAGCGGAATACCACATCGGTATTAAACATCATAGTATGTTATGAAGATGGAATGAGGAGATGATATTAATAATATAACTACTGAAGCTAAGCTGAAGTCCTAACTATTGATTCTGTCCTTAACAACAACAAAGTATCCACAGCGGATATACAGTCTGTTCCCTACGGCGTCGAGTCTCTGTCTGAACCAGCTCTCTGTGGCGTGTTCAGCCACGAGCAATTAGCTCAGCGTGCATCCGCTGGTTTCCGTGCTTGGAGTTCCAGCATGCTGGTCACTTGGTTGTAGTAACCAGAATTACTTGGTCACTTCTCGTGCTGCGGGTTTCCCAGTCTCTTGGGTAACCCCAGCTCACGTACACTCGTTGCCCTCCTTGTTGACACGAGTGTGTCCCGTTATAGCTATTTATAGCGTTTGTGTCTCTTCTGTCTGGTCTCCTAAACTGTTATGTTACTTGCCCTTTTCCTTAGCCCTGTTTAGCTCTCCTTAGCTTTGAGCTCTCTCGTAAGTCTTTGACAGGTTCTCCTTCCTCCCCTGTTGTGTTACAAACTTTTAAGTTGTGGGGGTAACACAAGTTGTAATCTCACAAAAATTGGCTGTCTAATTTTGTCAAAGACTTCGTAAGTTCTCTACTTCTCTTCTGGGGATAGGACAAGATCTCTCCTTTCCTTCGTCACACTGTTGTATCACTTCACTTGGCTAATTGAGTAGCTCAACACACTAGTACAGTTAGCTATAAACTGTCATTATATTTCTGGGAATTGTGTGATCCGGATCCAATGCCATAAGACCTGTCCTCCGATTGTCCAAATTTGACAATCCCATACAACTTGCCTCTGTTACGATTGCAAAACATGGACACTAAATGTTCATGCACCCATATAATAATTGCCCCAACTCATATACATGTTTTATGTGCCACTCTTCACCTTTTTAGCTTCCGCTTGTGAAGAAATATTTAAGTGTTACACTAAGGCTTTAGAGATGTTATTGTGTCCCCTGTTGGAGTAGTTATCGTTCTTTGAAAGTAATGATGTATGCAAGTTTATATGTTTGTTTTCCTGGTTGGTTGTGTGTTTCCTATTAAACTAAAGTGTATTTAACTTACTAACATGTGTATGCGTTTCTAATTTACGTGTATGTATTGTTTCGAGCGCCGTAAAGCGGTTTATTGTAGCCACAAATGAGTGTGTTATGCTAATTTATGTCTACAGTCCCGTTTTAAGATGCTCAAAGTATGTTTCCTATGTCTATCACTAAAGTATGGCAACTACACATTTATAAAAAAATGGGTTAGTTACCGTAAAGTGTTTTTAATACATGAAATGATATAAATTACTAAATGATCGGGTTAATTTGTAAGTGTTGTTTTAATTAACTAAATATCTAACTAAATATGATTAAATGGTGATAAACTAACGTATTATGATGTAGGTGTTAAATTAAATGAGTTCTTAACTAAATGTAGGTGAATTATAACTCTGAAATGTCCTAAATAAGGTTATATGGTAACTCTACATTCATAATTCTAATATGACTACAAAAATATGAAGTTATACGCGACTATTTATAAAAACATATTATATACATATCACATATAATTGCTATCTAACTACACTAATTAATTACATCCAGGTGTAATGTCGGAGCAGTGTCCTCTGTAGAATGTCCTCGAAAATAGAGTTCAACTAGACAAAGTCTGATTTACGCTCTCATCCTGGGTAATGTTCATACTAATGGTATGCTACTGATTGGTGTAGGTTCGAATCTAACCTTCGATCCACTCAAGAGTTGTATAAGTGGTGTAGACACCTAATAATGTGCCTGTTCTTTTCACTGATACTGACACAGTTTTTATTACACAGGTTTAAGCGACTGGCGATAGTAACGCACTATAATGTTCACAATCACCACATAGGGCACTAGATAGTTACAGTATCAATGTTTTTGTCATATAAGGCCGCTCTCTTCTCGTATTTCAGGTATCTCAATGTGAGAAGGTCGGCTCATTGTGTCAGCCAAAGAGTTCATGCTTCCCTTCAAATGTTTAATAGTGAAGGCATAATTTTGCAGTATCAAGGGAAACCTGTAGATCCTGTTATTGCGATGAACCCCAGTTTGCATGACTGTAAGCGGCGAATTATCGGTTTAAATAACAAACTCTGTACCCGCTAGGAATTGATGAAGTTTCCTGACACAATAGATCACGCTTAACGCTTCCAATTCAGAGGCTGAGTATCTTCCTTCAGCAGGGGTGATCTTACGGCTTACGTACATTATTGGGTGAAAAATTCCTTCATAAAACTGGCCTAGGGCGCCAGAAATGGAAATAGAACTTGCGTCTGTACGAAGGAAATACGTAAGATTCTGATTAGGCAAACGCAAAATAGATGGAATGCTAAACATACGTTTCAATTTTGATAAAGCATCAATTAACTGTGCATCCTGAACATTTAATTTTACAGTTGCTTTTAAAATATTCGAAAAAACGCTGGTGATTTCAGCCAAATTGGGTATAAATTTGCTATAATAATTGACAAGACCAAGCAAACTACGGACCTGTTTCTTGGTCGTTGGCATAGTTAAATTAAGAATCTTGGTCACAATTTTCTCATCTGTTCTGAGTTGGCCTCTGCTGATTGTATGGCATAGGAAATCAATTTCTTCCATTCCCAACTCCACTTTGGTGGGTTTTACTGTAAGACCGAATAATCGCAATCTATCGAAGACATGTCGCAGTTTCTGTAAGTGTAATGTCCAGTCTGCTGTATGGATACAAATGTCATCAATATAAGTAGATGTATTAGTCACTCCGTGCAAAAGGTCCCTAGTGAGTCGGACAAAAGTGGCTGGGGCATTACGAAGACCGAAAGGAAGAAAACGCCACTCATATAGACCTAGAGGTGTTGAGAATGCTGTTAAAGGAATAGACAATGATTGCATCGGGACCTGCCAATAACCTTTCGTAAGGTCAAGTTTAGAAAAGATACGTGATGTTGACATATCAAGGATAAGATCGTCACATGATGGGCTGGGCTCTGCATCGACTTTGGTCACGTTGTTTAACCGGCGATAATCGACGCACAGGCGAATCGTCGAGTCCTTTTTCTTGACCAGGACAATAGGAAAAGAATATTCTGACTGTGATTTTTGAATTATTCCACTCGACTCAAGATTTAAAAGTTCCTTGTCGAGACTTTCCCTGTAATTTAATGGGATGGAATAAGGTCGACATTTGGTCACGTTGTTTAACCGGCGATAATCGACGCAGAGGCGAATCGTCGAGTCCTTTTTCTTGACCAGGACAATAGGAAAAGAATATTCTGACTGTGATTTTTGAATTATTCCACTCGACTCAAGATTTAAAAGTTCCTTGTCGAGACTTTCCCTGTAATTTAATGGGATGGAATAAGGTCGACATTTGATGGGGGTGTTATCAGTCAGAATAATGGAATGTTCTATTCTGTCTGTCCTACCTGGGATGTCGGAAAAAATTTCCCTGTACTCCGTTACTAACTCTATCATTTGTCGTCGTTGCTCGTCTGTAAGTTTCGTTTCTAAACGTATGCTATCAATTGTCCCAGTCGTGTCTACTGTCGGAACTGGTAATTCTATTTCATCGTCATCTGTCTGGTTAAGTACTGTTGTTGTACTAGCTGTGTGTTCTGTTTCTTGGCTAGGTGTGTTTGCGATGTGTCATCATCTGTCGCCCTACCTAGTGTAGTTGTGTTGTGTACGTCTGTCGTCCGGTTGCTTGGTGTAGGTGCATTCTGTTCGTCTGTCATCAGTTCTTGTCGTGAGAAATAAGGCTTCAGCATGTTGATATGAAATATCTTTAATTTTACCTTTATCGATATTTCATAATCGACATCTGATATCTTTCGTTCAACTTTGAATGGCCCTTGCCATGACGTTAGTAACAAGTTACGTTTATCTGGTAGTAAAAGTAGCACCTTTTGATTGGGTTCAAGGTGTAGGGTTTTGGCACCCTTATTTGCATAGTAGCGGTACATCTGGCCTTTTCTCTCCAAAGATGATTTGGCTATTACACACGCCTTCATAATTTTATCGCGTGTCTCTGTTACCATCTCATAAGGTGTTAATGAGGTTGGACTCTCTACTGAGCTAGTGATTAGCTGATGGTAGATTGTTAGGGGTCCACGAGGGTTCGCCCCATAAACTAACTCGAAAAGTGAGAAACCCGTACTTGAGTGCGGAATTTCTCGAAGGGCAAATAGCACTGCTGGTAATAGAGTGTCCCAATCAGATGGGTTCTCTGCTGTTACTTTCGCCAGCATGTGTTTTAGATCCCCGTTAATTTTTTCTATAATCCCATTACTGGCAGGGTGATACGGGCTACAGAAATGCTGTTCTATTCCTAGCAATTTTGTTAGGGCTTGCATAGCAGCCGAAATAAACTGGGTTCCTCGGTCGCTTAAAATGGTTCGAGGAAAGCCAAATCCACAAAATAGATGTAAAAATACATTTGCCACGTCTTTGGAGGTAATGTATTTGAGTGGCACCGCTTCGATCCACCTTGTACAAAGATCCACGAGGGTTAGTATGAACCGGTTTCCTTTGTTCGACACCTGATTCAGGGGTCCAACAATATCTACCGCTACACTTTCGAATGGTCTAGAGGCCAATATTGAACGTTGAATTTCGGCTGTTACATGCTTTCCCTTTCTCACTAAATGTTGACAAATAGTACATGACCGACAAAAAGATTTAATATCGTTACAAAACTTAGGCCAATAGAAGTGTGACAAGATTCTGGCTCTCGTTTTGTCGTAGACCAAATGTCCAACAAACGGTGAATCATGCGCAATCTGTAACACATTTTGTCGGTGTTTTAATGGTAACACCGTCTGCTGAATTTCATGGTTATTGGTAGTATAATAACGCATGAGGATTCCGTTATGTAGTTTAAAATACCAAGATGCATTTTTAATAACTTTCGCTCGCTCACCTAACAATTTAAAATAAGGTGCGATAGTTTGATCGGTGCGTTGTGCCTCGATAAACTCTTGTCGAGTAGTATTGTTACTAGCACCGCTGGGTGTTAACAACTGTAACATTTCATTTTGTAGGTCAGTATAATGTGTTTGGGTATCTGACCTCGTTACAGCATTAGCCGTGTTTGTTTGTTTCCAGGCTAATATTTCGTCATCAGTACATTGTTTTAATGATGGCAAGCAACCTAAAATTAGGTCAGTACAGGGATTTTGTAGAATCGCGCACGGAAATGTGCCGGAAAGGAACGGGGTGTTTATGCGGACTTTTGCCAGCGGGTATTTCTCAATGTTTCCAGAGAAAGTACGGCATTTAACAAATTCACCCGTATAATCTTCTGGCTCAACTAGCTCTCTTCTTACCCCAAGTAAAGTGCTGCCGCTATCAAGTAAACATTGGCATGGTTGTTCGTTGACCAGTGCATCTTGGAACTTTAGATTACCTCTGGAGGCTAAAGCTGGATTAGCATCTTCGTTGGAACATGGTACAAAATGACCACATTTAAGTTTCCCGTCCGCATGAAACTGGTGACACGTGTCACATTTATTAAAGTCTAACATATCAGTAACTACAGCCACACTCTCACACTCATTTTCGAGTTCAGAATTAACTACACTATCATCTTCAGATGATGTACCTATGAGCAAAGCATTGCATCTATCTCTAACTACCATCTTAGACCATCTAACTATAATACCATCTTAGACCATCTGTTTCTACATACTATCTTAGACCATCTACCTGTACATACTATCTTAGACCATCTACCTCAACATACCGTCTTAAACCATCTACCTCTACATACCGTCTTAGACCATCTACCTGTACATACCATCTTAGAACATCTACCTATATATACCATCTTAGACCATCTACCTCTACAATCTTGGAACATCTACCTATATATACCATCTTAGACCATCTACCTCTAAATACCATCTTAGACCATCTACCTCTAAATACCATCTTAGACCATCTACCTCTACATACCATCTTAGACCATCTAAATCTACACACCATCTTAGACCATCTACCTATATATACCATCTTAGACCATCTACTTCTACATACCATCTTAGACCATCTACTTCTACATACCATCTTAGACCATCTACTTCACATACCATCTTAGACCATCTACCTCTACATCACCTTGCTATCAACTCTTTCATATTTATTAAACAATATGAAACAATACAAAGTAATGCAGCTTTACATGACAGAATTACGACACATACAGGATGTTGGGGCGTCTAGCCTTCATCAACATACAAACACATACACAATACACAACATACAGTCACGGAGAGGACCCTCCGGTGACTAAATTAAGGCTTGACGACAGGTTGAGAAAAATAAAAAGATTTACAAAAAAAGAAAGCAATGAAGAGAAAATGAAAATTTGAAGAAAACAAAATGTTCCTACTTATGTCAGAATCCTGAGCTGGGTATTGCCGGAACGTCCTTAATGTGCCGCAATTCCAGGATTGCACATGGGAATTTTATTCCCATGGGAAACGTCCAATGGGATGGGACGGTATGGGCAGGCATAAAATACCATTCAATAGGGTGGGATGGGACAGAAAAATATGTCCCATGGACAAGCCTGCCAGGCTTGGCCTATTCCCATGGGAATGCCATGGGAAAGGTCCCATGGGATGAGATGGGATAGGACAGGTATAAATTACCATGGGATGGGACAGAAAAATATGTCCCATGGACAAGCTTGCGTAATTATGTTAACTCTTTCGGTGCCAAAAAAAAATTGGGTCCTGACCAAACAGAAATTCATGGCAGAAAATTGGAAGTAGGGGTGTGTCACAATAATGATTTTAAAATGGTTACAATAGTAGCAGATATTTTGTATTATATATCAAATTAAAGAAGATTGCACAAGGAACATGACAGTGTTAATAATTAATTGATAGGTTAGAAATATTATGACAATGGGAGGTTTAATAATAACAAGTGAAATTAAAGAGGTAAAAATTATTTTAAAATTTCACTTATCAAGGCTGTAATCATAATCCACTGCAACTAATCCAGTTAAATTTGCTGAATACTGTTACACACACCACTTTTGTTCAATAATATCACAAGAACTGTATCACAACACCAATAAAACATAAATAAAACATAATATTTTGAAGCACACAATTTTCACACAAAATGGAAAATGTCAGTAACATACCACTCTGACTGTACTGAAAAGAAGAATTTAAACACTATTTTCGATTTAGTTATAATTATTATTCTTTTAAGTTTAATTATTTAAATACTCCTTAAATACTTTGTGATAGGTAAAATAAATTTAGGGGCATAAATGTGGCCCATTAGACCATTCATAATTCGATATATGCCATCATATTATGACGAACTTTCGCTTGCAGTGTTTCGCTTGCAATCTAACTGACTAGCTGAATACTTCACGTGGTTTAAGTTTTAGAATCTTTCACAAAGTTCTTGAAATCACTATAACTATATTATAAAATTTTTTAAAATGGTAATTTTATTAAAATATATGAGGTCCAAAACCACAAGGTGTTGTCATTTCGAAGTTCAAATCAAAACAATCTTTTCGCATCAAGAGTCTAGTGCGTTCTAACGGCCAAATATGATTGTCAGCGGCCTGCTTCAGACTGCGAAATATTTCTGTCTCAATTTTAAGTTACGGAAGTTAACTAAAAATTGCGGAAACACAAGAAAAGGGACAAATAAACCACTGTTTAAACTGTGGCGATTAAAGGGCCCACGGGCGTCACTGTCGGTCAACTGTGGCGATGTATGGGCACACGGCAGAGAAAGAGATAAGTAAAGTTGCATTACTTTGTGTTATTTTATGTTGTTTACATTTTCACAGCTTTACCACAGTTCCACCAAATTTTATTCATATGTTTCCATATTTATTAGTTCACATTCCATGATTTGCTGTCACGGCAGAACAGGTCTGTATCCATACTTAAACAATGAATACATTAACTGGGCAGGCACATATAACGATGTAAATGTGTGATAAGTAGGATACACAGAACATCTCGAGGATGGAAAAGAATCTTTTTTCTTGTAAAGAGAAAGACATGGTAGTCAGTTTAAATTGCCGTGGTAGACAATTGAAACTACTGTATGAATATGTGCATATTCCAGCTTGAAGGATTTATTTAATCACTTTAATTTATGTTGTGTGATTTCAGCGTATGTACCCGAAGAGACTCAGCGAAATATGCCAGTCAATAAATCGTGCAATCTATTGTTTGTGTCTTCGTCATTCAAATGAGAGAATAAACGATTGCGAGCGGTATTCGGTTATTGACGTCGCAGACAACCCTAGTATGTCTTAGCTATATGTAGTTTTACCTTCAGTAGTTCGCTATTGCCAGTCTCACTGGCCTTGGGAATAACTACTTTTTCCGTAATCTCGTATGCCCAGGCTAGGGGAACACATCTGCGCGAGATTCGGCAGCGGATCGCGTCGCGTTGGTTACTTACGGGCGTATGTTAGGCGGTCGACCAGAAAGCAATGGCAAACTACTGAGCATAATCTTGCCAAGACATCAACAACAGAAGTAAAATTCTGGTGTTGACAGCGATGCCCTGTAAAGAGGAAATGCGGAGAAAAAAAAAGTTTGTTATTGTTATCTAGACTCCCCTACCAAGCCCTCATATGGTCACCGGTAGGGAAAAGAAAACGGGGAAGACCAAGAGAGACCCTGCGTAGAACCATCATTAGAGAAGGCTCATTCAATGGCCAAGTAAATATCCAAGATCTACAACAGGTAGCAGCGAACCGCCAAGCATGGAGAGTCAGGACTTCTGCCCTATGTGCCGCCTTAGGCTCAAGAGGAAAGACTAACTAACTAACTAACTAATTGTTATCTGAAAGACCGATATTGCATGCTTGATACTTTAGATGGTGCTGCCTAACACACAGCGTCTGATCTTTTTGTTGATGCACACAGCGTCTGACCTCTTTGTTGATGTTTGTGACAGTTTGACGGGGAAGGAAAAGGGGGGATGGGGTGGGGGGGGGGGGGGTGGGTGTTGCTAGGACTGCAAAAATCTAGTATTTTTTGAAATTATGTGTGTTGAAAATAGCACTTCTAAAAATATGGTGATTAGTTAGTTAGTTACTTAGTTACTTAGTTAGTAAGTTAGTCAGTCAGTCAGTCAGTCAGTTAGTTAGTTAGTTAATTAGTTAGTTAGTTAGTCAGTCAGTCAGTCAGTTAGTTAGATAGTTAGTTAGTAAGTTAGTTAGTTAGGAGTGTCAGGTCTTAGTCAGATATGACTGAGCTACCGTATAACAATAGACGGTACTACCTGCTTTCTGCCGAACGTTGGCGGCGCTTACCATACCCGACACCCCACATTGCGCCAACGGCTTCGGGCGGAAGAGCGCAATTGGGAGGGTACAAGCCTTACCCTGATGCGAGGAAATGCAACTTAAAGACAAAATGTCATGGCAGGGCAGACCAGTACCTAAGCCTTGGTTGGCGGCTGGTCTAGGATCGAAACTCCGACAGGCGGACAGTTAGATCATTGCTTTGATGATCCGGCAAGAAAATTGGCACCATAATATAAATAACAACAATCTATGTGGAGCTGTGTTTATCGATTTCAAAAAAGCATTTGATATGATAGACCATGTCATTTTAATTAAAAAACTAGAGACAATGAACATTGGTCCTAATGCTAATAACATTTTTTTCTGTCACACAGAAAGCAAGTAGTATCATACAATAAATCTCTGTCCCAAACCACTACCTTCAACACTGGAGTACCGCAAGGCTCTATTCTTGGCCCTCTATTATTTTCCATACATATTAACGATCTACCTTTGCATCTTTCGTCGTCCTTTGATCTATTTGCAGACGACTGTACAGTGTATACAAACGCTGAAAGCAATAATTTGCTGGAGGCGTCTTTGCAACAAAAATTAAATAATCTAGTTAGGTGGAGCTATGCAAACCGTATGCAAATTAACATCACTAAAACAAAATCTATGTTATTAACAACCAGACAAAGACTTCAAACTCTAAATTCACACAGATCACTTCAACTTCACATCGACAACATGCCAGTAGAAAGTGTAATTGAGCACAAAACATTAGGCCTCAACATTGATAGAAACCTAACCTTTAATCCCCACGTTCAAGCGCTTACTAAACAAACAGCTAAGAAAGTCTACCAACTCGCCAAAATTAAAAATTTCCTTGATGAGGACACAAGGAAAATATTCTATACTTCTCACATACAGAAACATTTTGACTACTGCTCTACAATCTGGGACCGTTGTTCCAATTCAAGCACCAAGCGACTTTACTCACTCCAGAAGCGGACCATGAGTTTAATTAATAGCAAACATTTAACTGACAATCCTAGCCTGCATAAACGCCTTCAGTTACTACCACTCCGCAAACGCCTGCTTTTCAATAAGGCCAAACGAATTCACAAAATCCTACATCGGAATGCCCCAAATTGCCTTTGACCATTGTTTAAATATAATGCTAGACACAGTAAACGATTAAATATATTACACATTCCGAAGCCTAGGATAGACTTATACAAAACAAGCTTAACGTACTCTGCAACTGAGCTGTGGAACAATCTTCCACAAGACATCAAAGACATCATCAATCCCTATACACATAATCGCAAATTATTAGAACGCTATCTCAGTACGTATTACCTTCCTCCTTAATAATAGAAATAATAATAATAATAATAATAATAATAATAATAATAATAATAATAATAATAATAATAATAATAATAATAAAACCCTAGTTTAACAACCAGTCTCCTTTTGGTAGGTCAGTATATTCATCATAGCTAATAACAAGTGCCGCCACACCAGTCATTACTATTACTGAGACATGTAGTATTGATTTTTCATTTTCCCCATGTCTTTATAATGCATATCTTTTATATTGTTGCCGTTTTCAGTTAGCCTTGAATGATGGGTGAATGATATAATGTATAAAAGAGAGTGATAGAAGGGCAGAATGTAAGACGGGCCTGCGTGCCCAATTTTTAACCCTTAGAAAATAAAATTTTGTTGTTGTTGTTGTTGTTGTTGTTGTTGTTGTTGTTGTTGTTGTTGTTGTTGTTGTTGTTGGTGTTGTTGTTGTTGTAGAGGTGTTACCTTTCCTCTGGGGTGAACTAGGCAGGCCGAGAGAGGGATCATGCTGCATGGGCAGCACATGTTCTCTATATTTTAGCCCAGGCTTTGTGCTATGGAGAGGCAATAACTCCATCCCTGGTCTTAACCGTTCTCGGAATCAAAGCGAGAGGCAACTGTTACGGGTTATAAGTCCCTGTCAACTGGCGTAGACATGGGGCGCCATGCGTTGCCTCTGACGGTGGGAGACACCTACAGGTGTCACTGATCAGCTAACGCCCGCCTCAAGCTGGGCAGCCCCAGGTCAATTGGGTGCTGATCCGCCACAACCTGTCTGCTTCAATGGGTGCTTGGGGCTAGTACAAAATCTTAATCGGAGGCTGTAAAACCAATGCACCAGTTACTAATAAAAAGAAAAATAGAAACCTCAAGCTACGGCTTGCAACCTGGAACGTGAGAACAACGTGTCCAGGATCTTCCACTGACTTGGCCAATATTGACAATGCGAGAAAAACGGCTGTGATTGAGGCCGAACTCAATCGTCTTAACATTGATATTGCTGGCCTGCAGGAGAGTCGCCTCGCCGAGGAAGGGTCACTCAGGAAAAACAATTACACCTTTCTTTTTGGAAGGGTAGAGGGCAGGCAGTAAAAAAGGCAACACGGTGTGGGCTTTGCAGTGAAGAATTCGCTACTGGGAATGCTTGAAGTTCCAGCAGGAGTAAATGAAAGACTATTATCCCTGCGCTTGGTTTTGCCACCATTATTACTGCATATGCATCAACACTCGTTTCCTCTGATGATGTGAAGGATTCGGTCTATGAGGAGTTAGACACCGTAATCAAGGCAGTTCCAAAATCTGACTACATTTATATAATCGGTGACTTCAGTGCTCGTGTGGGCAAAGACTCGAGTTCATGGCCAGTGTGCCTGGGAAAATACAACATCGGTCGCATGAATGAAAATGGGCAAAGGCTGCTGGAGCATTGCACTGATTTGACCTATGTATTACAAATTCCTTTTCTAAAACAAAAGAGCTGCATAAGGTCACATGGAAACATCCAAGATCCGGCCATTGGCACCAGCTGGGCTTTATCATCACACGGAGACAACATCTGGACCATATATCACTGACTCGAAGTTACCACTGTGCTGACTGTGATACGGATCATTCTTTGGTTGTTGCAAGGGTTAGACTGAGACCAAAGAGAATCTACACAGCTAAACACAAATCTAGTCCCAGGACTAATATTATTAACACTCACGATCCTGAAATGTGCTTTCAGTTTTAACAGCAACTTGAAGACGCTTTCACTGATACACCAGAAAATTATACAGTAAATGAAAAGTGGGGTCAATGTAAGGAAACTCTTTATAAAACTGCCGTAGGGGTTTACGGCACTGTGGATCATCAGAGGCAGGAATGGTTTGCGGCAAACAACCAGACTCTGCAGCCCTTGATTGATAAGAAGAAGAAGAAGATAGCTCTCATAAGAAACAAGGAAAGACCAACGCGTAATACTCTGAGCGAGCTAAAGCAAGCTAGGAAGGATGTGCAAAAGGCTGCCAGGCAGTGTGCAAATGATTATTGGATCAAGTTATGTGAGTCCATTCAAATCGCAAGTGATAAGGGAAACATCAGAAGCATATATGAAGGAATAAAGAAAGCCTGTGGTCCAGTGATCAAAAGACGTGCACCACTGAAAACCTTGACTGGAGAAATCATAACTGATAAAAACAGCTGATGGGCAGATGGGTAGAGCACTATTTGGAGCGTTACTAAAGTGAGACCAAACTAGCGGATAATGCCCTCAACGCCATAGAGGCTCTACCAACTCTTGATCACCTGGACACACTTCCCACCGTAACAGAAGTTGTGTGCTATAAATGAACTTGCATCTGGCAAAGCTCCAGGTAGGATGGGATTCCAATAAAGGTTATCAGGAGTGGGCAAGACACAATCACTATACAGATCCACCAGCTAATAGAGCTATGCTGGCGTGAAGGACAAGTCCCACAGGATTTCAAAGATTCAAGCATCATAACACTGTACAAGAACAAGGGCGATCGGAGCGACTGCAACAACTATAGGGGTATCTTACTTCTGCGTATTGTTGGAAAAGTATTTGCCAGAATTGTTTTGTGCAGACTTCAAGTCCTATGAGATAAAGTCTACCCCGAATCACGGTGTGGCTTTCGACAGAACCGGTCTACCATTGATATGATATTCTCATTGCGACAAATGCAAGACAAATGCCGTGAACAGAATCAACCACTGTTTATTGCCTTCATCGACCTCAGAAAGGCATTTGATTTGGTCAGTCGTGAGGGTCTGTTAAAGGCACTAAAGAAGATTGGCTGCCCACCATCTATTCTGTCCATTGTGGAATCGTTCCACTCAGGCATGAAGGGTATAATCATGTTTGATGGTGCATCTTCCGAAGAGTTTGAATCAAGAGTGGATTTAAGCAAGATTGTGTACTAGCTCCCACCCTCTTTGGAATATACTGTTCACTTCTACTGAAATATGCCTTTCGTGATCAGGATGGTGGTATATACATTCACTCACGCTCAGATGGCGTCCTCTACAATGCTCAGAGATTAAATTCCAAGACCAAAATTAGGAGGGTACAGATCAGAGAATTGCTTTTTTCAGATGATGCTGCAGTTACGACCCACTCTGAGGAAGAATTACAATGTCTACTATCTGCATTCTCCAATGCTTGTTCTGAATTTGGTTTAACAATTAGCAAAAAGAAAGCACATATTATGTCACAAGGTGCACATGGGGTACCATCAATCTTTACTGACGACGCCGAACTAGAGATAGTAGACCATTTTACATATCTAGGAGTCGTAAATAGCAAATTATCCCTAGATCAGGAAATCAACATCCTGATTGGTAAGGCAGCAACAACAATGAACAGGTTAAGAAAACGAGACTGGGAGAACAGGAAGCTTACTGCCAAAACAAAAGTCCTTGTCTATCAAGCCTGTGTCCTTAGTACTCTTCTTTATGGCAGTGAAACCTGGACACTTACTCACACCAAGAGAAACGTTTAAACAGCTTTCATATGGGGTGTCTGCGAAGAATTCTTGGTATTAAGTGGCAAGACAAAATCACAAAAACTGAAGTATTGGAAAGATCAGATTGTGTGACGGTTTATTCCATGCTCAGTCTTCGTAGACTTAGATGGATAAGACATCTTAGGAGGATGGATGATGGTAGAATACCAAAGGACATCTTATTTGGTGAATTACAGATGGGTAAGAGATCTCAGGGTCGACCTCTACTACGATACAAAGATGTGTGTAAGCGGGATATGATTGATACAAGCATTGATATTGCACATTGGGAGCAAGTCGCCGCTGACCGTGTTGCATAGAGGGCAAACATCAGAAATGGAATAAAGACAAAGGATAAAATTATTGCAGATAAGTCACACACCGAGCGTGTGAGACGTAAGATGGTGCATGATGATGGAAATTATCACGTGTTCACATGCACCCACTGTGAACGAACATTTACAGCGCGAATTGGCCTTACCAGTCACATTCGCTATCTCCATGGGTAAATGTTATTATGCCTTTTTAAAGCACAAACTATTGTCTGTCAAGATGGCAAGGTGCCAATGATAGTTAGTCAGTTAGTCAGTTAGTCAGTCAGTTAGTTAGTTAGTTTGTTAGTTAGTTAGTTAGTTAGTTAGTTAGTTAGTCAACAGATCATCCTCAATGCACATCGAACCATTAAGTCCATAAATGCTCAGATCCCCACCTCAGTAAATCCCTAGTCCATGGCTCCTCCGCCATCCACAGTAGCCTTTCTTGCAAGCCTGTCAGTCTGCTCATTTCCTTGTAACAAGAAAATTACAAAAAGCATGAAAGAAACATTAACAGGTATGGTAGAATTAAACCAAGCATTCATTTTTAATGAATTATGCACCATGGGTTGGTCAAAAGCAGTCGCCGTAGGCATTCAGACAAGCATCCCATGGCTTAGGAAGGCGGCGAATGCCGTCCGCAAAAAAAGGGGGGGGGGGGATTGTGGGGATTGTGGTTGCTCACTGAACCAAGTGTTCACCGCGTTCATTACGTCTGCATCTGTGTGAAATCGTTGCCTATTGAGAGCTTTTTTTTTTTTTAGAGGTCCAAACAAATGAACATCAATCAATCAATCAATCAATCAATCAATCATGTGCCATGCCGGAAAGCGTGGGCGGTCATGACTCGCCATTTCACTCGATCACCATTGTCGTGGATCAGCTCAGTGTTCCTGTCTCGTCCATGCCATGTGGCCAAGCCATCCAGATATTTTCCTCTCGGTCTTCCTCTTGGTCTGTTCCCCTCCATCTTGCCAGTTGTCACTAAGTTCTCCAATCCATTTCTTCTCATAACATGTCCAAAAAATTTTGACTGTCTACGTCTAATTTCTCTAATCAGTTTACGATGTTCATTTGTCTCCTGAAGTACTTGGTCATTGGTTTTTCTGTCTGTCAATGGTATTCTTTGCATTTTCCTCAGAAACCACATTTCTGCAGCCATCAGATGCTTTTCAGCTTGACTGCTCATTATCCAAGTTTCACATCCATACAAAATAACAGGCTCTATGTATCCCCTCAACACTCTTTTTCTCGTTTCAATTGACATCTTTTTATTGGTCAGAATGTTTTTCATCTTGCTAAAGGCTACTTTCGCCATGTCGATTCTTGTTCTAATCTCTTCAAGGCATCAGATGTTATGACT
This sequence comes from Cepaea hortensis, assembly GCA_963921405.1. Classification (NCBI taxonomy): domain Eukaryota; kingdom Metazoa; phylum Mollusca; class Gastropoda; order Stylommatophora; family Helicidae; genus Cepaea; species Cepaea hortensis. The sequence goes on along the minus strand of OY992887.1, from coordinate 37,267,641 downwards.
GTTCCAAGATAATTGTACCGATTCACTTGTTGAAGAATATTTCCATTTACTTGTATATTACATTGTGGCACTTCCTCCTTCCTAGTGACGACCATAACCTGAGTCTTTTTACAATTTAATTCTAACCCCAGTTGTTCACTGTGTACAACAACCGCATCTACTAATTGTTGCAGGTCCTGCGCATTGTCTGCAATTAATACTGTATCATCTGCATATCTAATGTTATTGATGTTTCGTCCTCAAATGCTGATTCCATTTATATTCTCTACATTTCTGAAAATATTTTCACTGTATAGTGAAAAAAGATCTGGAGACATCACACATCTCTGCCTAACACCTCTCTTAATTGGCTGATACTGTCCCACTTCATTATCAATCCTTTTTGCAGTTTGTTGTTTCCAATATATGTTTTTTATAAGTCTAATGTCTTTGCCATCAATTTGTAGATCTGCAAGCATATTCACCATGTTGACATGTCTAACTCTATCAAAAGCTTTTGTATAGTCAATAAAGCAAAGATGTATATCCTTGTTTACTTCTATAGCACGTTCAATAACTGTTCGCAGCATATACACAGCATTTACTGTACCCTTTCCTTCTACAAACCCGCATTGTTCTTCCCCTATTTCAGGTTGTATCTTCTTCCTCACTCTTTGCATGATAATTCTTAGCAAAATCTTTGTGATGTGACTCATTATACTAATTGTTCTATGTTGATCACATTCCAAGGTTCCTGATTTCTTTGGGATTGCAATAAATATAGAGTTACATAATTCAGGAGGTATATCTCCAGTATCATATAATGTGTTCAGCAGTCTGGTGACCTGATCTAGTTCAAATTCTTCTAAAGCTTTAATCATTTCTGTTGTGATGTTATCTGCACCGGGGGCCTTGCCAGCTTTCATATGCTTAAGAACATTTCGAACCTCCATCTCCAAAATTGGCGGTCCTTCATTATTAAATCTAATATCATACTGTTCATCTCTGTTATCATAATAAAGGTGTTTCACATAATCTGTCCATACCTGTAGAATCTGGTCTTTTTCTATTATGATTTTGCCATCTTCAGTTTTTAGACACCCTGTAGATGTACTTGTTCTTTTATTAGTAAGTTCCTGAATTCTTGTATGCACTAATTTGGTATTTTGACTGTTGTGTTGGTTTTCAATTTCTAAGCACTTTTCCTCAAGCCATGCTTCTTTTGCCTCCTTACATAATGTTCATACTTGTCTGTGAATTTCTTCATATTTGACAGAATTATTTTTGTTGAGTCTTCTTGTTTCCATGAGGTGTAAAATTTCTTCAGTCATCCATTTCTTACGACCCAACCTCTTTAATTTTGGAATAGTTGTTTCTGCAGCCACATTGATTGAATTCTTCAACGTTTCCCATTGATCATCCGCATCCTGGAATAGGATCTCTAGATCAGACAAAATTTCAAATCTGTTCTGTACTTCTATGTTGAATTTGTATTGTATTTCCTTGTCATTACTCAATGTACACAAATCATATTTAGTGTTTCCTGTTATATACTTGACTTTCTTCAACTTTATCCTCAATGTTCCTGTGAGTAATCTGTGGTCACTATAACAATCAGCACTGGGAACTGTTTTTGCTATTGTTAATGCATTTCTAAATCTTCTGCTAATCAGAATGTAGTCAATCTGGTTTCTAATCCTGCTATCAGGACTCCTCCATGTCCATAATCTTCTAGGGTGTTGTTTGAACCAGGTGTTTCCTACAATCATTTCCTGTTCTTTTGCCCACTCTACGAGTCTGTATCCTCTTTCATTTCTCTCTCCTAAACCATAGTTTCCTACTGTGTATCTATCCCCTTGATTTCCTACTTTTGCATTGAAGTCCCCTATTATGATGTTTATTTCTGAATTTTTACATTTCATTAAGGCAGACTGTATGTCATTATAAAATTCTTCTACACTATCTTCACTGGATTCTCCTGTTGGGGCATATACTTGAATAATATTTATGCTAAAAGGTCTGCCACTTAATTTAACTAGTAGAACTCTGTCCGACACGGCCCAATATCCTTGAATAGATTTTGATGTTTTCCGGTCCAGAATAATTGCCACTCCCCTATGATGATCTTCACCTCCAGAATAAATAATCTTGAAATCTTCTCCTATCTTGATGCCTGCTCCTGTCCATCTCGTTTCGCACATACCTAAAATATTAATTTTTTCCCTTTCAATTTCTTGTTTTATATTCTCTAATGTTCCGTCGTTGTTTAACATCCTAACGTTCCAAGTTGCTAATTTTAACGTCTCTGTCCTTGTCTTGCGATGATCAGTCTTTACGCGAATCATGATATACTAGGCACTTTTAAAGAGGTAGTTTGCCGTTGCTTTCCTCTATGGCAGTGACCTTACTGGTCGGAGACCGCAGCCATTGACTCAAGAAGAGTTCGTCTGCCTGCCGTCGTGTAACTCGAGGCCATGACCCACAATATCTGTCGGCTGCCCTTAAAATTACACCCATCACCTGCCTTCCGTGGCTTCTTTTGAAAACTTCCAATAAAAGGAACACAATATAACATCACATAATCCGCAGGGAAACATATTCACAGGGAATCCATAGGAAATCACACGAAATCCAATGAAAAACACTAAATAGCGTCCCTCCGAAAAGTAACGCTTGATTTTGCCGCCATTGTACCGGAAGTCAATGAACATCACATGGTGACAAATCAGGACTATAGGCTGGATATTGCAGAATTTCCCACTTCTTCTGTGCTAATGCTTACTGCACATTGTTTGCAACATGCAGCCAAGCATTATCATCCAACAAAATAACATCGCGAGAAAGCATGCCGGGTCGTTTATTCTTGATGGCCTTTTGCAGCTTGTCTTGTGTTTGCAAGCTGATGTTGACACCAGGTTCTTTAAAGTCGGCAAACAATAACTCTTCGTGGTCACAAAATGCGCTTAGCATAACCTTACCAGCGGAAATCGGTAACTTGAATTTTTTTGTCTTTTTGTGATCCAGCATGCTTCCATTGCATGCTGTCTCTTTTGCTGCTCGGCTCATAGTGGTGATACCATGATTCATCGCCTGGACTATGCGGAAGAGAAATGTATCACCCTCAACTCTGTAACTCAGCAAGTGGTTCAGTTCAAACACCATCCCATGCGTCCCTCTTTTTGGTGGTCGGTCAACATCCGTGGTACCCACTCTGAACACACCTTCCGACATTGCAGTTTCTTGCGAACGACCTTTTGAATTGTGCCAATTGACACATGAAATTCTTTCGTGTGCGAACATATGCTTCGACAGTGGTTCATCTGTACTGCTGCATCAATTTTGGCGATGGTTTTCTCTGTTGCAACAATATGCGCTTGACCAGGCCGTCGAAGATCTGTGGTGAACTGAAGTCCTCTCCGAAACATTCGTGCCCAGTCTGTCACTGTTGTCTTCGACACACATTTGTTACCGTACGCTGCCTGCATTCTTCGATGAATGTCCACTGGTCGACATCCTTCTAATGAAAGAAACTGAATTACCGCTCTTTGAGCTTCTTTGGGCGGATATTGGTTAAACCCGGCCATTTTCTCAACGGTCAGAAACAGAACTTATGCATCATGGGACGATAAGCTCTTGCTCTTTTATTCATTGCTCAGAACTTATCACATGACTATGACATGATCATGTTCAACGTACGCAATTACGCGTGGCGCGGCACGAACGGATTTAAAATGAACCCTCCTAATATTATAAGAATTAAGGCACAGAAGACAGTGCCTGTAAAAAAAATTGATTCTTGTGACGCTCAAGAAATGTCTATGGTTAACTCTGCACAACACCGAATGGCGAGATGGCTAGCCGAAATTTTAAAGCCAGTACGACAGTCCTTCCATCCAAAAATACTCAGAGATACATTCCAACTGGTGGAATTATTGGATTCTATGGACATAAATAACAAACACATGGCATCCATGGATATAGCCTCCCTATTCACTAACGTTCCATTAGAGGAGACAGTAAAAATAATAAGGGAACGCATTGAAGACAAACAACTAAAATTAGGCATACCAACACCTATTCTGGAGAGGCTACTACTACTATGTACCGCCAACATACAATTCAATTTTCTAACTAAGTCATACCGCCAAATTGACGGAGTGGCCATGGGGAGTCCTCTTGTTCCTATTCTAGCGGACATCTTCATGGCACATTTAGAAGAAAAGAGATCCTCAGACATCAACAACTTGGCCTTTTACCGTCGTTATGTGGACGATATACTAATTATCACCACAGACGAGCTACAAGCAACATCGTTCCAGGCCACAATGAACAAGACGCATAAAAACATCTCTCTATCTATGGAACACGAACACAACGAAGCGTTACCGTTCCTAGATATTCTAATGAGACGTAGAGCAGACGGCACAATTCAAAGATCGGTGTATCGCAAAGGAACATGGACTGGCCAATACCTAAATTTTCAGAGCTTCAAGCCTGCCCAGTACAAACGGGACGGGGCTTAGTACGGACCCTGTTTGGCCGTGCTAGAAAGATATGCACCCAGGACACACTGACAGAGGAATTTGAAACTCTGAAGAATGTCTTAAACCTGAATGGGTACTCCACAGGATTTGTAAAGCGCCACTGCCAACAGCCCAAACCAAAACCAGACTTAACTACAGTCCCAAAACTCAAGGTATTCATCCAGCTAACCTTTCGAGGGGATGACGTAATGCAACGTCTACAAGACCGGCTTACTACAGCAGTAAGCCGAACATTCTGTGCTGTAACTCCAGTCATTAGATATAAAACCGTACCGATTCCTACACCAGCAGTCAAAGATCCTGTTCCTCTGTACGCCACAAACAATTGTATTTACCAATTCACATGTAGATGCCAGGCCTTCTACATTGGTAGAACAGAGAGACAGCTTAACAAGCGAGTGTCAGAACACATACCTCAATGGGTCAACAAGATACAACATACAGGAGATGCTAGCCTCGTGGAGCCGACACACCGGAAGCTCCCGGCGTCTTCAATTGGTAGGTACATTGTCGAGAGCGGCCATGTGGTTGACAGAGACACTGCCTTTCGCGTGTTATTTAACACACAAAATACTCGCTTGTTAAAATTTGCAGAAGCAATTATGATCAATCAACGCAAGCCGGAATTGTGCAAACAGAAAGACATGTTAGTCAGCTTAAAATTACCGTGGTAGATAAGTGACATTACTGTGCGAATATGTGTATATTTCAACTTGAAGGATTTATCTAGTTAATTTCACGTAAGTTGTGTGATTTCTGCAGTATGTACCTGACGAGATGCAGCGAAATATGCCAGGCAATAAATCGTGCAATCTATTGTTTGTGTCTTCGTTATTCAAATGTGCTTAAGTCTCCAGAATCCCATCATCTGACATATTTGAACTCCGCGACAATGGACTACAGTTATTTTATTGTCCACATTATACGTTATATTTTAAAATACTGTAATATTTTCTTTAAATCATTTTGAATAAACTGTTTACTTAAGTGAAAACTTAAAGGACTTTAATGAGAACTTATATCTGCAAAATATATATTTATAACTCTTTTGAATATAATTGCTGCTTGTCCAAATTTATAGTTTAGTATTCAAAGTAAGAATCCGTTTTGTTAATTTCCCTTGAAGACACAATAGTCTCCCCAAAATTGTAATATAGTTACGTCTTATAGTGATTATTTTCCTTATATTATTCAGTTATGTTTTAGCCTCTTTGGGGCAATCGTGTGACTTTATTCTGGCAGTCCAAAGTATTCGTAATATTCGTCTCAGAAACAACATCTCCCTTGCTATCAACTCTTCAATATTTATTAAACAATATAAATTAAAATACAAAGTAATGCAGCTTTACGTGACAGAATTACGACACAGACCGCATACAGGACGTTGCGGCGTCTAGCCTTCATCAACAAATAAACACATACACAAAACACAACATACAGTCACGGAGAAGACTCTCCGGTGACTACATTAAGGCGACTTATTCTCGATAGCGCGTCGAGTCTGCTGTGTGATGATGATATGGATGTCTTTGTTTACCGTGAATTTTATATGTATCTGCCAGAGTTGATCTGGTCCTTGCTTTGCAGATTCAACTGGTGTTCTTAAAAAATCTGGAGTATGTTTTAGTGGTAACCCTGTAACACTGTTACGTCATATCCTTCGCCCAAATAACATCATGCCGAGAATCACAACTAAAATTTTTTTTTTTTAAAACTTTTATTGAGTGTTAAAATCGTTGCAAAGTGTATTGTTCGTGTTTTTACAGAGCCTTGCATGTGGACGTGTAGGTGACATATGCGCAAAAATACAAATATTTTATACATTTTATCATTTCTACATTGAATTTGTTGTAGGGTAAACCTTGCCAAACAACAGCATGATGATGGCATGGCGTTTTTATTTCCCCTGCCACCTCCCTCTCCTGTCGGCTCCAAAACCACAAATACCATCCCCACCAATCGGTAATGATGAAACTGGCAGTATACAAGTTTGAACCAATCGGCGAGGGCGGCAGCAGCATCAGCATCATAGTACAGTTTTTTCCAACGTTTATTTCATACTAAAGCAATGTACAAGGTGTAATATGTGTTTCTTTGTTTGTGTATATTACGGAGCGTTGCCGTTTGTTAGTGTTATGTGTCACATGCGTTAATTAAAACAAATACATGCATATACAGTTATGATAATATGACATTTATGGCATAGTGCATGTAAACACGCATTCCTTGTTTCATTTCCATCTCCACAAGTGGAATGCATGTTACACCTCTCTCTCTCTCTCTCTCTCTCTCTCTCTCTCTCTCTCTCTCTCTCTCTCTCTCTCTCTCTCACACACACACACACACACACACACATTCTGTCTTCCCGCCTCACGCCAATGCGAGCAATGGCGTCATCATCAATGTTGCCATTGTTGATGCCATTGCGATGCAGGATATCATTTTTTTAAAAATCATAGTACAGTTATATATATATATATATATATTACACATTATAATACTGTAATGAGATAATATGGTGGTGGGTTCCTGTGTATGTATGTTAGAGTGACATATGGTATCAGATACACGATTCAGCATAACACCATAAATGAGATAAATAAATCATTTTTTTTTAAGAGGCCAGTAAAAAATGTTTCCCAACAGAGGGGAATAGTATTCACTATGAAAGCATTAGCCAATAAAGAATTTTTATTTTTTTTTTATTTTTTTCCCCCAACGTTTATTTCATACAAAGCAATGTATATTTGCAAGGTGTGTTTCTTTGTTTGTGTATATTACAGAGCGTTGTCGTTTGTTAGTGTTATGTGTCACATGCGTTAATAAAAGAAATAAATGCATATACAGTTATGATAATATAACATTTACTGCATGTAATCACACATTCCTTGTTTCATTCCCAACTCCACAAGTGGAATCCATGTTACACCTCTCTCTCTCTCTCTCTCTCTCTCTCTCTCTCTCTCTCTCTCTCTCTCTCTCTCTCTCTCTCTCTCTCACACACACACACACACACACACACACACACATTCAGTCTTGATCTATCTCTTGCTTTCTGTAGATAATAGTACATGGATTTCCGTGATCTTTACATTTTCATTATATTTAAATTGTGGCTTCCCAATTTATTTATTTTTGTGTGGGGGGGGGGGAATTTCCATATGCATATATTCATATAAATACCTGTATATCAATACAAAGCCATAATTATATTTACATAAATACCTACACGAATTCACCCATACATGGCTTCCCATATATAAATACCATACATGTTAGCCTTTTGTATTCTACAACAATGTTTATATTCGTACTGGGGAATCGTGTTGAATTTAGGCAAAGAGCAAACTGCTGAACGCAGAAATTGCCTAGAGACCACCAGCCACAAAACGGTCTTACAGCGGACACGCAGCCAGTTTTCACACAGCCTTTGTGTGCCTAGGCCAGAGGCGCTATATATCTCTCCTTAAAGTTGTTTGGGGGGAGAGGGGTGGATTTTGATTCAAAGCACGCTTGGGAAGAATTGCGTCGTGTACTATCTGTGCTCTCCAATGCTTGCTACCACCTAGTGAGAAGTGCTCCCAAGTATTAACAAAATAAGCCACACACAGGGCTCGCGAGACGCACACTAAAATAGGCGAAAATTTTTTTTTTCTTTACTTTCTTTTAAGAATTCCCAACATCCGTCTCAAGAACCACATCTCTGTTACTTCCAAGCCCCTCCCAATCTGCTGATCCGCATTACAAGATTCACCGCCACACAACGAAACAAGCTCCATATAGCATTTCAGCACTCTCCTTCCCACATTCAATGACATTCCCAGTTTAACCCAGCCCAGGGTACTAGGAAATGTCTTTGGAAGTAAAGTCGGCCAGCGAGATTCTTACCACTTCACCCACCAAGAGCTGATTGGTCTAACAATATGGATCTTGCACCATAAGCCCAGTGCATCTTAATGCACTAACATGTGCATTACTTTACCTTGACTTGAACAGCAAATGAGAATGCAAAGGACAAGACAAATCTGGTAAATCAAGCCTTTGACCAACAAGAGACTATATATTCATGGGGAAATTGTAATGTAAGAGACAACTTAACTACAGAATTGTTTAGCCTTTCATGGACGGTTGTCGGCGTTGCATTCATAGGCTTGTCTTGGTCTACTCAGAACTACATTTAAAATTATTTTCCTGACTTAAATTGACCCCAGTGTACAGCTGAGATTTTAATAGTCTTTCAGTTTAAAATCTGAGGAGTGATGCAAGTGATTAGTTAAAACATTAGTGCATATTTAATTTTAAAATCAAGTGTAGTGTGTGACTATTTAATTTATTTTAAAAAATATAAAATAGTTTTAGAATATATATCTGAATATACACATTCAGAGATTTTGTGGGAGAATGCAGGATTTTATTATTCTAGTTTTAAAATTTAGTGGTGGCATTGCTGAAGTTACATACCAGAGACTTTCTGAGAAGCCGCAGGACTTCTTTCTGGGATTATTATTTAGTATTTAAAACATTTTGTTCCAGGAAGTGGTGTGCAAAGAAAAGATACAGCATCCCGACAGATTTAAGGCTTGTAATTTAATTGCGCTGACTGATAACTATGAATTATTAGGTTTTTGGCATATGTGTTTACGTTGATAAAAATGCCTGTAATAGGAAGCATTGATCAGGAACATCCCACACAGGAGTCGGTGGAGCAGGCTGGTTCTGTGGCAAGTGGCCAAGCTGCTGAGAGATTGTCACTTTCAGAACATACTTCAGACACTAGTGGTGCTGAGGTATCTAGTACCACTGTTGATTTAGATCCTGTTTCAGAAGCTGGCCAGGCTTTGTCCCTTCACGGGAATCAGTCTGATCATGCATAGTCAACATCCATAGATGCCTCTTCTGATTCTCTCGATGAATTCAAAGACAAAACTGCTGCAGTTGATTGTCGTGAAATGCCGCCTTAACATCCCAGAATATTTTTCTCGGTCTCCAAATTTGAGAGGCCAAATTGAGAAAGAATGAATTAATCTCGCTGCTCCACAGCTATCTAGTCGTGAGGTAAGATTATTCACAAAAAGCCTCTAGCCATGATGTAAGCTTGCAGATGGCAAGTAAAATGGACAGTGTAATTAAAACCGACCAGGCATGACACCTGATAAGCAGAGGTAGGAAATCGCCCAGGTGTGAACAACATTGACACAGGGGAAGATAATAGCCCCAGGGCTGTAAACAAGCCCCGTCCACTCTGACTGGCAGACTCAGGAATGTGTGAAAACAGATCTGATAAGGCAATTAACACTGGGCCTGTAGACTTTGTACCAGACAGAGAGGAGCAAGGTGTGATGGCCAGGTTGCAGTGATAAGGGCAATTACCGTCAGGGGGAGATAAGAAGAATTTATGACGGGAATTCCAAAGAGATAATAGTGTCTGAGACACTGTCTGCTGGACTCAGCTTAAATAAGGGTCCCTAGCTCTGGTCATGTTAGAAACGAAAAAATCTCTGAACAGGTAGGAACTATCTCAATGTTCTGTAGTCATATGCATGATTATTATGTTAGATTTCACTACAAAAGTTATTTCTTAGTTAGTGATTTTCAGTCTATATCTGATCTAGGTTATTGCAAGAACTATCATTGTCATAGGTTACTTGAGTGTTCTTTCTGAGTTATGTGTTCAATATCGGATTGCTTTGAGTGCTGCCTTATGTGAGATAGATCTTGTCTGGGTATACTTTTAGGTGTCTTGGTAGATGCTTGTCATTTCTTTGTACACTATCGTAGTTGCCTGTTGGTGTGTGCATTTGTTGTACAGAATATAGTCAACTGACTATTTCTTTAATTCTTACAACAGCAGTAATTAAGTGGTGATTAAACCGGGCAGAGCAGCAATATGGCTGGTCTGTGTGGTCACTTCAATTAGACTTGTTGTATATCTCATTTTGTAGCTATACAATATTAGTACACATTAATAATGCCTGATGCTATTATGTTGGGTATCATTAGATGTCCATCTTGAAGTAATATAATGTTTATGGATATGTTGGATGTATGTATGTGTAATTTCATATGAATATACGATGCTAGGAATATGCTTCGTACATATTCTTTTTGTGTATATACGTCTCATTTCGTATACATACAAACTAACTAGTGCATTATGCTATGATGTTAAAGTATCATAATATGTCTAGTTTAATCAATATGTTTATGTGTATTGGATGTTTGATATATTGATTTGTCATATGCAAACCTACCAATATGAACTGTTATGCTATTGTCTGCGCATTGGCACATTGGCCAATGATTGTGTTGGAAGCAGAGGTGTAATGGTATAGACATTACCCACAATTGGTATAGGGTATATGGTGCTAAACTTTCTTAGTGTATTGTGGGCGTGCGTTCAAGGTAATGCATGGGAACCTAGCACAGCTACTGGTCACGGCTTGTAAGCCCGGAGGACCCGGCATTATTATAATACCATTACCGACCCTGTGAGCTGCTAAACCAACATTGGACGGAGCGGCTGTACGACACAGAATTTCTGTAGTAGCGACATGGACATGGGGCGGCAGAAATGTAATAATTACAGGCGTGTGAGACAATTGAAAAGCCCGTCCCAGACTAAAGACAGTAGGGAGAAGGAGGATGGTGAACACAGTAGAGCTGGAAGATAAACTTGGCCAGACTGGTCATTGTATATGTTTGTGTTATGATATGTTTTAATTAGGATTGCGCTGATGTAGAACTAGATATAACACATTCTTGATTTTCTTTCAAGCTCTCACAAGAAGCACCTATGTTGTAGATCTCAAGGACGAGTGAAGACTAGGTCGTGTCAGGACTGACAGGATTCGTCAGAATACCGGCAAGCTGTTCTCTTTTTTGAGTCTACTGGAGAGTGGGGATTTGGACCACAGATCCAGATAGTTCAAGTAAAAGTTACGTAATGTTTGTCATCAATAACAATATGTTATATGATTTCATCATCATCATCGTACAAACCATCATATGTCTATTTTTATGATTAGTAAATAAATGTTGTAGTATTGTAACTCATAGTTCTCTCGTTATATTTTAATTCCAATTGTGCATACGTGTTGTTGTGTACATTGGTGGGGGTTCACTTAGACACCAAGGAGGGGAGCAGTCAGGGAGAAAAACCTATACTGAGATAGTCGTCTATACTAATATATTTAGACTTAAACATCTATCTTAGCTAACCTTCTCTTTCCCATTCCTTGGCGAATATTCAGCACAGTTCATTTCATTTTGTAACGAGCCACTTGGAGCTGTTCGTTGGATATTCATGGGCTTAATCTGTAGTTCAGCCATATAGATTTTGTCCCTAGTCAGTTTCTGACTATTTGGGGTTTCTCGCCAGTGAATAATACTTTCATTTAGCCGGTGGGGCACCCCGACTTATGACAGATTGGGGGCTCGTCCGGGATTTGAATTCGGACTTCTCGCTTTCAATAGACTCCGGTACTAGACCCTAGACATACGATTTTAAAAGTTAACTCTTGTAATCTTCAGTCATCAAAATAGACTATCATCAGATGTAGCTAATTTTAGTTGAGGAAATTACAGAGTATAGATATAACTTTTCAAAAGTGTATAACAGATAAGAACTTATGAGAAAACTACCTCATCTATCATTTACGGATAAGTATTTTAATTCTTATCATTTAGTGTATCATTCATCATTTAATGATAACTGATCACTTTAATCATAATTATATTGATGTGTTGGATGATTTAACTGCTTGATTGATTTGCCATTTTATGCTTACTTATGCCATTTTCATTATGACATGTATGCAGTGCATTTTAATATTTATTTAGGTAAATATTACTGATTACTGTGAAGTATATCTCTCACACTTACTTCACTGCGGTCGCCAGAAACTACTTGAATATTACTTTCAGTTGTCTTTCACTGCTGAGATTTAACTCTACACATTGGTTTAGGTTCTGCTGTCATTGGTTCACTCTTGTCTTTCTAGCTTAGCTCTGATGTTGATAGATACATAAGAGCTTACCTGAATATAGCCATTAGCAAATATGGACTCACCTTCCCAGGATCTAGATTATCTGAAGGCGCGCACAGATTACTTAGAGTCCACGAGAAGGTTAGGCATAATAGAGGGCTTAACAGGAGAACAATTAGAAATATACATCAGAGACGAGATGAGAGAGTGGGACATGGCGGAGGAACAGATGAATAAAACAATTGATGAGTTATTTGAAGCAAAAGAGCGTAGCAAAACCGAAGAAGCAGAGATTAATAAAAAGCATATGGAAGTAGTCAATGCAGAGAAGCTAACCTTTCTAGCGGAACATAAGGTAGGAGATATGGATGCTCACCCAACCAGGAAGGAAGGGACATCTTTGCCAACCACCGCGGAATCCGAGTTAGTGGACCGGGAACTACAGGTTCTCATTCGACCCAGTCCTAAACGGAAAAGAGGGAAGAAAAAACGGGCCAAGGGCACTTCAAACAGTCACAAACGTGATAACTGTTTGCACCACGGAAATTGTGGTCTCACTGGTTCGCCAGTACAGGACCTTCAGGAAAACCACTTGACTTCTATGAGAAATAAATCTCGAGAGAAAGAGGAACTGAAGACAACCTTTAATGAGGTCGCAGGCGGAGACCTAGCCGATTCTCACATTCCCTTCAGTTCACATAATCACGAAGTTGAATTACATCTGACTGAAATAGGGAGGAAGGAAGAAACAGAATCCCAGGTGAAGTTCAATGCTGCAACGCGGGAAGAGTCACTAATTATCAGTTCAGATAATTTAACTGGTCCGCCAGTACAAGACTCCCAGGAATCTCATTTTACTTCAACGAGAGGTGAAACTCAAGAGGAAGATGACCTGAGGACATCTTTTAAGGAGGTCGGAGATCGAAAGGTAACCGACTTTATTATTCCCTTCAGCTCAGGAGAGGATGAAGTGGGATTAAATTTGACTGACAGAGGGATGAAGGAAGACCCGGAACCCCTTGTGATCTTTGAGGCTGCAGCTCAGGACAAGACACTAGATCTCAGTTCAAATAATTTACCTATTGTGATGGATTGCTTAGACAGCCCACCACATGATTTACCTCAACTGGACTTAGCCCATGAAAGCAGGACCAGAGAGGAACATCCAGACCAGGAAACATTTCCAGTTGTTATCTCACAGTATACCAGTTCGGAGACTCAGGAAACACAGGGAATTGTTAGGAGCCAGAATATGGACTCTGATATTTTGCAGACAACATTGTCTGTAGTTGCTAATGAAGAAAATTCTTTGCACAAGATGAAGGAAGAAACGCCTATCATCTCAATAGCTGACGTTATGGAATTCCAGCAACAGGGACCTGAAGTAACAGAAGTCAAGAGTGGTTTGGAATCAACATTCTTAGGACTCAATCTACCCTTCAGTCAGGTCGATTTGATAGGAGTAGATCAGCTATTTGTGGATACTTTATTCAAAAGTAACACCACTTTATCGCCCTGGAGTAACTATGTTATCTCTCAAGGCAGGACAACTTGACACACTAAATTTCCAATTTCTAGCACGGTTTGTACAAGAAACTCTAATGCAGAGAAACTCAGCCCATTAACTGATTATCAGGGGAAGAAACCGCGACACCGAGGAGGGACGATTGTTACGCCCGACGTTGAAGGACAAAAGCGCCAGTTGAATTTATATCATGGGACCATGATGTGTAACATTATTCCTTTCAAAAGGAAGCTATTGATGGATCAGTAAAAGATCTATAATGGATGGAGGAAAATCACGGAGACAAGCTTTGCTGTGGCCAGCTTATGCAAGACCTCACTACGGGTACATCCTCGGCTGAAAGGAGTAAATCACGTGAGTGAATGGTGTAAAACAATTGCTACCCAGAGGCGCCGAAGATCCCGTTGATTGTGATCTTTCCCAGAAGGGTAAAAATACAACCTCCTGACAATTACCGGATTTTACCAAGCTATTGCATGAAATCCCGGCCGAAAACCAGGTACAAAGACCTATCCAAAGTATCCTTGGAGTATGGAAATGGGACGTCTTTATGCAGATGCAGGACAACCCACTGCCACAAGGAATATTGGAAACCTTTAGGCAGATACAGAACGGAGAGTGCTTAGGCATTATTCTGGGATGTATGGCGTGCGTTGAAAAAAGATTTCTGGCAGAAATTTTTTTTAAGGGGGAAGCTCTGTCGTGAAATGCCGCCTTAACATCCCAGAATATTTTTCTCGGTCTCCAAATTTGAGAGGCCAAATTGAGAAAGAATGAATTAATCTCGCTGCTCCACAGCTATCTAGTCGTGAGGTAAGATTATTCACAAAAAGCCTCTAGCCATGATGTAAGCTTGCAGATGGCAAGTAAAATGGACAGTGTAATTAAAACCGACCAGGCATGACACCTGATAAGCAGAGGTAGGAAATCGCCCAGGTGTGAACAACATTGACACAGGGGAAGATAATAGCCCCAGGGCTGTAAACAAGCCCCGTCCACTCTGACTGGCAGACTCAGGAATGTGTGAAAACAGATCTGATAAGGCAATTAACACTGGGCCTGTAGACTTTGTACCAGACAGAGAGGAGCAAGGTGTGATGGCCAGGTTGCAGTGATAAGGGCAATTACCGTCAGGGGGAGATAAGAAGAATTTATGACGGGAATTCCAAAGAGATAATAGTGTCTCAGACACTGTCTGCTGGACTCAGCTTAAATAAGGGTCCCTAGCTCTGGTCATGTTAGAAACGAAAAATCTCTGAACAGGTAGGAACTATCTCAATGTTCTGTAGTCATATGCATGATTATTATGTTAGATTTCACTACAAAAGTTATTACTTAGTTAGTGATTTTCAGTCTATATCTGATCTAGGTTATTGCAAGAACTATCATTGTCATAGGTTACTTGAGTGTTCTTTCTGAGTTCTGTGTTCAATATCGGATTGCTTTGAGTGCTGCCTTATGTGAGACAGATCTTGTCTGGGTATACTTTTAGGTGTCTTGGTAGATGCTTGTCATTTCTTTGTACACTATCGTAGTTGCCTGTTGGTGTGTGCATTTGTTGTACAGAATATAGTCAACTGACTATTTCTTTAATTCTTACCA
This sequence comes from Cepaea hortensis, assembly GCA_963921405.1. Taxonomy (NCBI): domain Eukaryota; kingdom Metazoa; phylum Mollusca; class Gastropoda; order Stylommatophora; family Helicidae; genus Cepaea; species Cepaea hortensis. The sequence goes on along the minus strand of OY992887.1, from coordinate 37,252,006 downwards.
CAGCAGTAATTAAGTGGTGATTAAACCGGGCAGAGCAGCAATATGGCTGGTCTGTGTGGTCACTTCAATTAGACTTGTTGTATATCTCATTTTGTAGCTATACAATATTAGTACTCATTAATAATGCCTGATGCTATTATGTTGGGTATCATTAGATGTCCATCTTGAAGTAATATAATGTTTATGGATATGTTGGATGTATGTATGTGTAATTTCATATGAATATACGATGCTAGGAATATGCTTCGTGCATATTCTTTTTGTGTATATACGTCTCATTTCGTTTACATACAAACTAACTAGTGCATTATGCTATGATGTTAAAGTATCATAATATGTCTAGTTTAATCAATATGTTTATGTGTATTGGATGTTTGATATATTGATTTGTCATATGCAAACCTACCAAAATGAAGTGTTATGCTATTGTCTGCGCATTGGCACATTGGCCAATGATTGTGTTGGAAGCAGAGGTGTAATGGTACAGACATTACCCTCAATTGGTATAGGGTATATGGTGCTAAACTTTATCAGTGTATTGTGGGCGTGCATTCACGGTAATGCATGGGAACCTGGCACAGCTACTGGTCACGGCTTGTAAGCCCGGAGGACCCGGCATTATTATAATACCATTACTGACCCTGTGAGCTGCTAAACCAACATTGGACGGGGCGGCTGTACGACACAGAATTTCTGTAGTAGCGACACGGACATGGGGCGGCAGAAATGTAATAATTACAGGCGTGTGAGACAATTGAAAAGCCCGTCCCAGACTAAAGACAGTAGGGAGAAGGAGGATGGTGAACACAGTAGAGCTGGAAGATAAACTTGGCCAGACTGGTCATTGTATATGTTTGTGTTATGATATGTTTTAATTAGGATTGCGCTGATGTAGAACTAGATATAACACATTCTTGATTTTCTTTCAAGCTCTCACAAGGAGCACCTATGTTGTAGATCTCAAAGACGAGTGAAGACTAGGTCGTGTCAGGACTGACAGGATTCGTCAGAATACCGGCAAGCTGTTCTCTTTTTTGAGTCTACTGGAGAGTGGGGATCTGGACCACAGATCCAGATAGTTCAAGTAAAAGTTACGTAATGTTTGTCATCAATAGCAATATGTTATATGATTTCATCATCATCATCGTACAAACCATCATATGTCTATTTTTATGATTAGTAAATAAATGTTGTAGTATTGTAACTCATAGTTCTCTCGTTATATTTTAATTCCAATTGTGCATACGTGTTGTTGTGTACATTGGTGGGGGTTCACTTAGACACCAAGGAGGGGAGCAGTCAGGGAGAAAAACCTGTACTGAGATAGTCGTCTATACTAATATATTTAGACTTAAACATCTATCTTAGCTAACCTTCTCTTTCCCATTTCTTGGCGAATATTCAGCACAGTTCATTTCATTTTGTAACGAGCCACTTGGAGCTGTTCGTTGGATATTCATGGGCTTAATCTGTAGTTCAGCCATATAGATTTTGTCCCTAGTCAGTTTCTGACTATTTGGGATTGCTCGCCAGTGAATAATACTTTCATCTAGCCGGTGGGGCATCCCGACTTATGACATTGATGATCCTGGCTCAAAGTCCAACTCTAGTGTGAGTTCTGCTAGTTCAGGCAGGGGTTTTCAGGATGCATTATTTGCTGCCTTTGCATCAGCTTCTTATAGAGGAACAGAGGGCGGAAGTTCAGTGGATGTTTGTAATAATGTCTCTGATACCACTTGTCAACTGAGACAAGAAGCAGCTGTTTCAGCGGCATTAGATTCAGTAAATGTGTCTGGCATAGATTCTCTCGTATCTTCTGCGATTGATTCTGGACAGGTCACAACAACTGGGGAGTCACTGGTCAGATCTGAAGATGTGGAACACATACAGCCTCTTGAGTCACTTCCAGAACCAGATCCCAGTAATCAGTCAGCACATGGAGCAGAGCAGACTCACATTGGTGATGAGACAGTACAAACACGGTACAGTGATTCTCAGCCTCCAGAAGCTGGCCCATCCAGTGATTCTGTTTACTTAATTCAAACAACAGATGCTTCCGGGCAGGTTGTCACATCTATCATTGACCCAAATGATATTCCATCTTATACAAACTCTGTAGTCTATAAACAGTGTATGAGAGCTGATGGGGAGATAGAGACAACTATAGTCTACTCAGACGGCATGCCTGTTGTTCAAGAACAACCTGAAGAACAGCCTCCAAAACAACCAGTAGCTGTTTCTGAAGAAGCAGATTCCCAAGAGGAGCAGCAGATAATTTATGCGCATGATCTTAATGGACATTTGACACCAATAGATTCAGCACAATCATTTAACGATGTTGCTCCTCCGGGTAAGCAGTTTGTTTATATGCAGGATTCTAGTGGTCGAATAATACGAACTATAATGGATGTGTCAAAGTCTTGCTTAGGGCAAGAACTATGGCTCGTATCTTGACAAGTGTGATACTAAATAAGCTTATCAAATCACACGAGGCTAACAACCGATAATATAATTCGCGCTATTTATTCGCGCACTGCACACATCAGAAACAAGACAAGCTTCGCGCAATCACAATTCACAATATCCAATAGATTATAAATGCAAGCAATCAATACATCAATATAATAATACATCAATGCACTCCACTTACAAGTCACACAGACAGGCGTTCCATCTCCAACGGTCATACAGGCTAGCTATCAAGACATGCATAAAACTCTCAAGCCGCATTCCCACGTCAGTCCGTTAAGGCACCCAAGCCTAGTCTGGCTGGACTTTTTGCACACACCTCAGTTGTGCTCGAGTCAGCCCGCAAGACCCCTCAATGTTCACGCTGTGTTCCAGCTGACCGCCGACTGCTTAGTATCGCTCAGCGTTGATTGCCTGGCGTTGTTGACGACGCCGCGTTATAGCTGTAGTGCTTATCATAGATCAGCGTTGCATTGTCGGGCGTTGGTGCAGACAACGCGTTATAACTCTGGGTGAGACTCTGACAGATGCCAACCAAACCATGGTACCCGGCCAACAGGTTTACTACACTCAGAGTGAAGATGGAAGAATCATCACATCTGTTATGGACCCTGCCACTGCAGGGGTGACAGAAGAGCCAGCGCAAGGGCAACAGTCACAAGAGGCATTTGACCAGGTGTACCTGCAGCAGCAACAAGTCGATGAGGCAAGTGATGCAGCCCAGCAGCAGGAAACTAGCTCGGCCATAGTGGGATCCTCAAATTTTAACATTGAGAACAGCTTTCGCGGCCTGAGTATGCTGACCCAAAAAAATATGCGAAATATTTATACGTTGTGAAGAGAAACCAAAGGATAGATGCAACGCATTTTGTGTCCTAACCCGAAATATTTGACACCAGATCCAAATTCTGCGTTAAATTTTATTAACACTATTAATTATTATTAATATATTTAGACCTTTAATTTGAAACAAGATTAAACTTTTTCAAGTATACATTAAACAATTATGTTTTAATAGAAACATTATTAGTAACTTACATTCAGTTTTACATTTTATGAATAAGCATTAATTTAAACTAAGATAATAAGATTGTTATTACTTCCCTTAGGTTTGAAAGTCTACTTGACTTTAAGGTTATTTCCCTTATATGATTTAAAAGCCCATCTGAGTATTGTAGAATGTTGGTTAATGTATTTAACTATTTATTCTAGAATCCAGTGTAAAGTAAAGAGGCTAAATCATAACTGAAGATGCGCAATAATATAAGGGAAATAATCACTATAAGACGTAAATATGTTACATTTTTGGGGAGACTATTGTGTCTTCAAAGGAAATTAACAAGACGGATTCGTACTTTGAATACTTAACTGTAAATTTGGACAAGCTGCAATTATATTCAAAAGAGTTATAAATATATATTTTGCAAATATAAGTTCTCATTAAAGTCCTTTAAGTTTTCACTTAAGTAAACAGTTTACTCAAAATGATTTAAAGAAAATATTACAGTATTTTAAAATATAACGTATAATGTGGGCAATAAAATAACTGTAGTCGATTGTCGCGGAGTTCAAATATGTCAGATGATGGGATGCTGGAGACTTAAGCTCATTTATTGAGCGTCACAAGAATCAATTTTTTTTACAGGCACTGTCTTCTGTACCTTAATTCTTATAATATTAGGAGCATTCATTTGAAATCCATTCGTGCCGCGCGTAATTGCGTACGTTGAACATGATCATGTCATAGTCATGTGATAAGTACTGAGCAATGAATAAAAGAGCAAGAGCTTATCGTCCCATGATGCATAAGTTCTGTTTCTGACCGTTGAGAAAATGGCCGGGTTTAACCAATATCCGCCCAAAGAAGCTCAAAGAGCGGTAATTCAGTTTCTTTCATTAGAAGGATGTCGACCAGTGGACATTCATCGAAGAATGCAGGCAGCGTACGGTAACACATGTGTGTCGAAGACAACAATGACAGACTGGGCACGAATGTTTCGGAGAGGACTTCTGTTCACCACAGATCTTCGACGGCCTGGTCAAGCGCATATTGTTGCAACAGAGAAAACCATCGCCAAAATTGATGCAGCAGTACAGATGAACCACTGTCGAAGCATATGTTCGCTAGCGAAAGAATTTCATGTGTCAATTGGCACAATTCAAAAGGTCGTTCGCAAGAAACTGCAATGTCGGAAGGTGTGTTCAGAGTGGGTACCACGGATGTTGACCGACCACCAAAAAGAGGGACGCATGGGATTGTGTTTGAACCACTTGCTGCGTTACAGAGTTGAGGGTGATGCATTTCTCTTCCGCATAGTGGCAGGCGATGAATCATGGTATCACCACTGTGAGCCGAGCAGCAAAAGAGACAGCATGCAATGGAAGCATGCTGGATCACAAAAAGACAAAAAATTCAAGTTACCGATTTCAGCTGGTAAGGTTATGCTAAGCGCATGTTGTGACCACGAAGGGTTATTGTTTGCCGACTTTAAAGAACCTGGTGTCAACATCAACTCTACCCACAACTTGCAAACACAAGACAAGCTGCAAAAGGCCATCAAGAATAAACGACCCAGCATGCTTTCTCGCGATGTTATTTTGTTGGATGATAATGCTCGTCTGCATGTTGCAAACAATGTGCACTAAGCATTAGCACGGAAGAAGTGGAAAATTCTGCAACACCCAGCCTATAGTCCTGATTTGTCACCATGTGATTTTCATTTGTTCGGTCCTCTAAAAAAAAAAAAAAAATCTCAAAGGGCGACGATTTCACACAGATGCAGACGTAATGAACGCGGTGAACACTTGGTTCAGTGAGCAACCACAATCCCCCCCCCTCTTTTTTTTTGTTGCGGACGGTATTCGCCACCTACCTAAGCCATGGAATGCTTGTCTAAATGCCTACGGCGACTTCTTCTGACTAACCTATGGTGTATAATTCATTCAAAATGAATGCTATTCAAAATGAATGCTTGGTTTAATTCTACCATACCTGTTAATGTTTATTTCATGCTTTTTGTAATTTTCTTGTTACAAGGAAATGAGCAGACTGACAGGCTTGCAGGAAAGGCTACTGTGGACGGCGGAGGAGCCATGGGCTAGGGATTTACTGAGGTGGGGATCTGAGCATTTATGGACTTAATGGTTCGATGTGCATTGAGGATGATCTGTTGACCAACCAACCAACCAACCAACCAACCAACCAACCAACCAACCAACCAACCAACCAACCAACCAACCAACCAACCAACCAACCAACCAACCAACCAACCAACCAACCAACCAACCAACCAACCAACCAACCAACCAACCAACCAACCAACCAACCAACCAACCAACCAACCAACCAACCAACCAACCAACCAACCAACCAACCAACCAACCAACCAACCAACCAACCAACCAACCAACCAACCAACCAACCAACCAACCAACCAACCAACCAACCAACCAACCAACCAACCAACCAACCAACCAACCAACCAACCAACCAACCAACCAACCAACCAACCAACCAACCAACCAACCAACCAACCAACCAACCAACCAACCAACCAACCAACCAACCAACCAACCAACCAACCAACCAACCAACCAACCAACCAACCAACCAACCAACCAACCAACCAACCAACCAACCAACCAACCAACCAACCAACCAACCAACCAACCAACCAACCAACCAACCAACCAACCAACCAACCAACCAACCAACCAACCAACCAACCAACCAACCAACCAACCAACCAACCAACCAACCAACCAACCAACCAACCAACCAACCAACCAACCAACCAACCAACCAACCAACCAACCAACCAACCAACCAACCAACCAACCAACCAACCAACCAACCAACCAACCAACCAACCAACCAACCAACCAACCAACCAACCAACCAACCAACCAACCAACCAACCAACCAACCAACCAACCAACCAACCAACCAACCAACCAACCAACCAACCAACCAACCAACCAACCAACCAACCAACCAACCAACCAACCAACCAACCAACCAACCAACCAACCAACCAACCAACCAACCAACCAACCAACCAACCAACCAACCAACCAACCAACCAACCAACCAACCAACCAACCAACCAACCAACCAACCAACCAACCAACCAACCAACCAACCAACCAACCAACCAACCAACCAACCAACCAACCAACCAACCAACCAACCAACCAACCAACCAACCAACCAACCAACCAACCAACCAACCAACCAACCAACCAACCAACCAACCAACCAACCAACCAACCAACCAACCAACCAACCAACCAACCAACCAACCAACCAACCAACCAACCAACCAACCAACCAACCAACCAACCAACCAACCAACCAACCAACCAACCAACCAACCAACCAACCAACCAACCAACCAACCAACCAACCAACCAACCAACCAACCAACCAACCAACCAACCAACCAACCAACCAACCAACCAACCAACCAACCAACCAACCAACCAACCAACCAACCAACCAACCAACCAACCAACCAACCAACCAACCAACCAACCAACCAACCAACCAACCAACCAACCAACCAACCAACCAACCAACCAACCAACCAACCAACCAACCAACCAACCAACCAACCAACCAACCAACCAACCAACCAACCAACCAACCAACCAACCAACCAACCAACCAACCAACCAACCAACCAACCAACCAACCAACCAACCAACCAACCAACCAACCAACCAACCAACCAACCAACCAACCAACCAACCAACCAACCAACCAACCAACCAACCAACCAACCAACCAACCAACCAACCAACCAACCAACCAACCAACCAACCAACCAACCAACCAACCAACCAACCAACCAACCAACCAACCAACCAACCAACCAACCAACCAACCAACCAACCAACCAACCAACCAACCAACCAACCAACCAACCAACCAACCAACCAACCAACCAACCAACCAACCAACCAACCAACCAACCAACCAACCAACCAACCAACCAACCAACCAACCAACCAACCAACCAACCAACCAACCAACCAACCAACCAACCAACCAACCAACCAACCAACCAACCAACCAACCAACCAACCAACCAACCAACCAACCAACCAACCAACCAACCAACCAACCAACCAACCAACCAACCAACCAACCAACCAACCAACCAACCAACCAACCAACCAACCAACCAACCAACCAACCAACCAACCAACCAACCAACCAACCAACCAACCAACCAACCAACCAACCAACCAACCAACCAACCAACCAACCAACCAACCAACCAACCAACCAACCAACCAACCAACCAACCAACCAACCAACCAACCAACCAACCAACCAACCAACCAACCAACCAACCAACCAACCAACCAACCAACCAACCATCCAACCAACCAACCAACCAACCAACCAACCAACCAACTAACTAACTAACTAACTAACTGACTAACAACAAGTTCAGCGGCGACTTGCTCCCAATGTGCAATATCAATGCTTGTATCAATCATATCCCGCTTACACACATCTTTGTATCGTAGTAGAGGTCGACCCTGAGATCTCTTACCCATCTGTAATTCACCAAAAAGATGTCCTTTGGTATTCTACCATCATCCATCCTCCTAAGATGTCTTATCCATTTAAGTCTACGAAGACTGAGCATGGAATAAATCGTCACACAACCTGATCTTTCTAATACTTCAGTTTTTGTGATTTTGTCTTGCCACTTAATACCAAGAATTCTTCGCAGACACCCCATATGAAAGCTGTTTAAACGTTTCTCTTGGTGTGAGTAAGTGTCACAGGCTTGATAGACAAGGACTTTTGTTTTGGCAGAAAGCTTCCTGTTATCCCAGTCTCTTTGACTTAACCTGTTCATTGTTGTTGCTGCCTTACCAATCCGGATGTTGATTTCCTGATCTAGGGATAATTTGCTATTTACCACTGTTAAATATGTAAAATGGTCTACTATCTCTAGTTCGGCGTCGTCAATAAAGATTGATGGTACCCCATGTGCACCTTGTGACATAATCTGTGTCTTCTTTTTGCTAATTGTTAAACCAAATTCGGAACAAGCATTGGAGAATGCAGATAGTAGACATTGCAATCCTTCCTCAGAGTGGGTCGTAACTGCAGCATCATCTGCAAAAAGCAACTCTCTGATCAGTACCCTCCTAATTTTGGTCTTGGCCTTCAATCTCTGAGCATTGTAGAATCCGCCATCTGAGCGTGAGTGAATGTATATAACACCACCCTTATCACGAAAGGCATATTTCAGTAGAAGTGAACAGTATATCCCAAAGAGGGTGGGAGCTAGTACACAACCTTGCTTAACTCCACTCTTGATTCAACTCTTCGGAAGATGCACCATCAAACTTGATTATACCCTTCATGCCTGTGTGGAACGATTCCACAATTGACAGAATAGATGGTGGGCAGCCAATCTTCTTTAGTGCCTTGAACAGACCCTCACGACTGACCAAATCAAATGCCTTTCTGAGGTCGATGAAGGCAATAAACAGTGGTTGATTCTGTTCACGGCATTTTTCTTGCATTTGTCGCAATGAGAATATCATATCAATGGTAGACCGGTTCTGTCGAAAGCCACACTGTGATTCGGGGTATACTTTATCTCCTAGGACTTGAAGTCTGCACAGAACAATTCTGGCAAATACTTTTCCAACAATACACAGAAGTGAGATACCCCTATAGTTGTTGCAGTCGCTCCGATCGCCATTGTTCTTGTACAGTGTTATGATGCTTGAATCTTTGAAATCCTGTGGGACGTGTCTTTCTTGCCAGCATAGCTCAATTAGCTGGCGGATCGGTAGAGTGAGTGTGTCTTGCCCACTCATGATAACCTCTATTAGAATCCTATCCTTACCTGGAGCCTTGCCAGATGCAAGTTCATTTATAGCACACTTAACTTCTGTTACGGTGGGAAGTGTGTCCAGGTGATCAAGAGTTGGTAGAGTCTCTATGGCGTTGAGAGCATCATCCGTTAGTTTGGTCTCACTTGAGTAAAGCTCCAAATAGTGCTCTACCCATCTGTCCTTCTGCTGCTTCTTATCAGTTATGATTTCTCCAGTCAAGGTTTTCAGTGGTGCACGTCTTTTGATCATTGGACCACAGGCTTTCTTTATTCCTTCATGTATGCTTCTGATGTTTCCCTTATCACTTGCGATTTGAATGGACTCACATAACTTGATCCAATAATCATTTGCACACAGTCTGGCAGTCTTTTGCACATACTTCCTAGCTTGCTTTAGCTCACCCAGAGTATTACGCGTTGGTCATTCCTTGTTTCTTAAGAGAGCTATCTTCTTCTTATCAATCAAGGGCTGCAGAGTCTGGCTGTTTGCCGCTAACCAATCCTGTCTCTGATGATCCACAGTGCCGTAAACCCCTACGGCAGTTTTATAAAGAGTGTCCTTACATTGACCCCACTTTTCATTTACTGTACAATTTTCTGGTGTATCAGTGAAAGCGTCTTCAAGTTGCTGTTTAAACTGAAAGCACTTTTCAGGATCGTGAGTGTTAATAATATTAATCCTGGGGCTAGATTTGTGTTTAGCTGAGTAGATTCTCTTTGGTCTCAGTCTAACCCTTGCAACAACCAAAGAATGATCCGTATCACAGTCAGCACTGTGGTAACTTCGAGTCAGTGATATATGGTCCAGATGTCTCCGTGTGATGATAAAGCCCAGATGGTGCCAATGGCCGGATCTTGGATGTTTCCATGTGACCTTATGCAGCTCTTTTGTTTTAAAAAAGTAATTTGTAATACATAGGTCAAATCGGGTGCAATGCTCCAGCAGCCTTTGCCCATTTTCATTCATGCGACCGATGTTGTATTTTCCCAGGCACACTGGACATGAACTAGAGTCTTTGCCGACACGAGCATTGAAGTCTCCTATTATATAAATGTAGTCAGATTTTGGAACTGCCTTGATAACGGAGTCTAACTCCTCATAGAACGAATCATTCACATCATCAGAGGAATCGAGTGTTGATGCATATGGAGTAATAATGTTGGCAAAACCACAAGAGGTTGCCAAGCGCAGGGATAATAGTCTTTCATTTACTCCTGCTGGAACTTCAATCATTCCCAGTAGCGAATTCTTCACTGCAAAGCCCACACCGTGTTGCCTTTTTTTCTGCCTGCCCTCTACCCTTCCAAAAAAGGTGTAATTGTTTGTCCTGAGTGACCCTTCCTCAGCGAGGTGAGTCTCCTGCAGGCCAGCAATATCAATGTTAAGACGATTGAGTTCGGCCTCAATCACATATTGGCCAAGTCATTGGAAGATCCTGGACACGTGGTTCTCACGTTCCAGGTTGCAAGCCGTAGCTTGAGGTTTCTATTTTTCTTTTTATTAGTACCTGGTGCATTGGTTTTACAGCCTGCGATTAAGATTTTGTCCTAGCCCCAAGCACCCATTGAAGCAGGCAGGCTGTGGCGGATCAGCACCCAATTGGCCAGGGGCTGCCCAGCTTGAAGCGGGTGTTAGCTGATCAGTGACACCTGTAGGTGTCTCCCACAGTCAGAGGCAACGCGTGGCGCCCCATGTCTACGCCAATGGACGGGGACTTATAACCCGTAACAGTTGCCTCTCGCTTTGATTCCGAGAACGGTTAAGACCAGGGATGGAGTTATTGCCTCTCCATAGCACAAAGCCTGGGTTAAAATATAGAGATCATGTGTTGCCCATGCAGCATGATCCCTCTCTCGGCCTGCCTAGTTCACCCTAGAGGAAAGGTAACACCTCTACAACAACAACACCAACAACAACAATAACAGCAACAACAACAACACCAACAACAACAACAACAACAACAACAACAACAACAACAACAACAACAACAACAACAACAACAAAACTGTATTTTCTAAGGGTTAAGAATTGGGCACGCAGGCCCGTCTTACATTCTGCCCTTCTATCACTCTCTTTCATACATTATATCATTCACCCATCATTCAAGGCTAACTGAAAACGGCAACAATATAAAAGATATGCATTATAAAGACATGGGAAAAATGAAAAATCAATACTACACGTCTCAGTAATAGTAATGACTGGAGTGGCGGCCCTTGTTATTAGCTATGATGAATATACTGGCCTATCAAAAGGGGACTGGTTGTTACACTAGGGTTTTATTATTATTATTATTATTATTATTATTATTATTATTATTATTATTATTATTATTATTATTATTATTATTATTATTAAGGGGGAAGGTAATCCGTACTGAGATGGTGTTCTAATAATTTGCGATTATGTGTATAGGGATTGATGATGTCTTTGATATCTTGTGGAAGATTGTTCCACAGCTGAGTTGCAGTGTACGTTAAGTTTGTTTTGTATAAGTCTATCCTAGGCTTCGGAATGTGTAATATATTTAATCGTTTACTGTGTCTAGCATTATATTTAAACAATGGCCAAAGGTAATTTGGGGCATTCCGATGTAGGATTTTGTGAATTCGTTTGCCTTTATTAAAAAGCAGGCGTTTGCGGAGTGGTAGTAACTGAAGGCGTTTATGCAGGCTGTCGTGTCATCCTTTAAAGTGTCGTCCCTGGAGTGAAGAGAGTCAACACCCACATTATAATATTTTTTCCCTTATCAATATCCTGGAGAATCCACCAGCTTCCGTCCAACACACTCCATCAGCCCGTGGCCACCTTTTCCTATCACTCTCTCACTGTCGTACTATGCCCCCTCTCATACTTCCCCAACGCAACATACTCAACAACTCTTGCTTCTAAAAATTAATAAAGATTAATTTATTAAAAGAAAAGTGTAACGTATATGAGACGTGTATGCGAAGAAAATGGGTGATGTGTTCTATACTGTGTGTATGATCGGACTTTCAGATAATAGCATAGTTTCTTCATTGCAAGGGCACACCACAGCACATTAAATCATAACCAGTGCACCTCACCCGGTGTCGAAACCCTTTTGCCGGATACTGACTGTCATCTGTAGCCACCTGGTAATCCATCTTCATGATCATCCGAAATAGATACTGTTAGTAAGTACAGATTGATTACGGACTGGTTGCAAACTAACTTTGGAAGTTCCTATCGGTCCTAAAGAATGCACAAATCCTTTGTAGTGTATTTAGGTTTTACTGTTAATGTTTCTACACTTGATCCTAACTAGTGTTCATATAGGTTCAAGTATATGTCATATGTAATATTACACGGGAATCTAGCACACGATGTGACTTATCCGTTAATGTTCTCGTTCCTTAAACAATGTTTGTCTGATGTGTGATATATCAACAATCATCACTCATCCTATGTGAACCATACCACGCAGGAGTCGTTATATTGGCTGGCTCTTCTGGGTCATGCCATGGTGAACCCTTCTGAGTATGAGTCCAGCGTAAACATATACCATCTTTCTTCTCGGACGTTATTCCTTTTCCGTAAGAATCATTGTAGAGTCCAACTGGTGGTCGTCCAATTGGAGTGCACTTCTCCAAAACCAGTGTTGAGTTTCCTAGTAACTGGTGGGGAACCTGTGGGAAAACCAACACATCATGTGAGAGCACTAGTCACTGATCCTATCGGCTGGGTGTAAGCTTATTACCCTGCTCTGTTATTACACAGCTAACTACTCTGTCAGAGAGCCTTATAGCTTCTCACCTACGTCCGAATCAGGCTATGATAAGGAAAGACCAATAAACAGAGTGCAACCTCAGTATTCTATTCACCCTAGCAGAGCCAATATCACTATTCTACTCTAACTAGTTTTCCACTAACAGTGCTAATCATCACACTATAGTTTTAACAAGGCTACAGTCTATATTAATTAGAACTAATAGACTATATTGACTACCTTATGCAAAACCGCCTCATTCCCGGGATGGCTACAACACTTTGCCATAACGACACATGCTAGTTAATTTTAAATTAATATAACACTGTAGAGCTCTCCCACAAACACGTCCATCATAATCCACGGTTTTGGTCAACTCTGTTTCTCCCAATCATGTTTTATGGCAAAACACAAAATTGGTCACGTGACATGGTTGATGTCCTGCAGGTGTTATTTGGGCATATCATCCATTGTCAAGAATCTATTTTCCCTGGCTTAGTCACTGTCAAAGTTGTCATCACTTGTTTAGATTCCCAAAACAAGCCAGCGAGTTCCTGTATACTCCCAACAACAGTTGCCAATAACAAGCCGTCAATCTTCTGTCGACTGGTGACAATCACCGCGGCCATTTATGTTTGATGTCTGGAAACTCTAATGACAGACGTACTGTTTCCTGTCTCTAGGTGCCAATTCCGGTTGTCTCTGACTGTTGACAAACTGTCAAAGCGATGTATGCATTCATCTCACTTCCGAATGTTCCTATTTTTGCTGACCAGATGTACAAGTACAGCTGTTATTTATGCCCGACCTGTTTGGGAACACGTGCAGCCACAACTATGAATGTTTTCTCTGTGTTAGTTGAAACAATTGTCGCTTAGCAGATCGTCCGTTTAATCAGAAATCCTCTATAATAATCAACGGGTTAAACTCAAGGTTTTATTTTGTGACACAGGCTAGGATTGTCAGTTAAATGTTTGCTATTAATTAAACTCATGGCCCGCTTTTGGAGTGAGTAAAGTCGCTTGGTGCTTGAATTGGAACAACGGTCCCAGATTGTAGACCAGTAGTCAAAATGTGTCTGTATGTGAGAAGTATAGAATATTTTCCTTGTGTCCTCATCAAGGAAATTTTTAATTTTGGCGAGTTGGTAGACTTTCTTAGCTGTTTGTTTAGTACGCGCTTGAACGTTGGGATTAAAGGTTAGGTTTCTATCAATGATGCGGCCTAATGTTTTGTGCTCAATTACACTTTCTACTGGCATGTTGTCGATGTGAAGTTGAAGTGATCTGTGTGAATTTAGAGTTTGAAGTCTTTGTCTGGTTGTTAATAATATAGATTTTGTTTTAGTGATGTTAATTTGCATACGGTTTGCATAGCTCCACCTAACTACATTATTTAATTTTTGTTGCAAAGACGCCTCCAGCAAATTACTGCTTTCAGCGTTTGTATACACTGTACAGTCGTCTGCAAATAGATCACAGGACGACGAAAGATGCAAAGGTAGATGGTTAATATATATGGCAAATAATAGAGGGCCAAAAATAGAGCCTTGCGGTACTCCAGTATTGAAGGTAGTGGTTTGGGACAGAGATTTATTGTATGATACTACTTGCTTTCTGTTTGACAGAAAAAAATGTTATTAGCGTCACAACATTAGGACCAATGTTCATTGTCTCTAGTTTTTTTAATTAAAATGACATGGTCTATCATATCAAATGCTTTTTTGAAATCGATAAACACAGCTCCACATAGATTGTTGTTATTTATATTATGGTGCCATTTCCTCTTTACAGGGCATCGCTGTCAACACCAGCATTTTACTGCTGTTGTTGATGTCTTGGCAAGATTACGCTCAGTAGTTTGCCATTGCTTTCTGAGCGATCGGCTAACATACGCCCGTAAGTAACCAACGCGACGCGATCCGCTGCCGAATCTCGCGCAGATGTGTTCCCCTAGTCTGAGCACACGAGATTACGGAGAAAGTCTTTATTCCCAAGGTCAGTGAGACCGGCAATAGCAAACTACTGAAGGTAAAATTACATATAGCTAAGACATACTAGGGTTGTCTGCGACGTCAATTACCGAATACCGCTCGCAATCGTTTATTCTCTCATTTGAATGACGAAGACACAAACAATAGATTGCACGATTTATTGCCTGGCATATTTCGCTGAGTCTCTTCGGGTATGAAATGGAAACAAATAGGTATATTAAACTCCTGCGAGAAAAAACGTACTAAACATCAAACAACGTTGCACATACCTTACAAGGAGATCCACGTATCGCGAAATACAAGTGAAAATCCGAAAGAAATCAGAAGCACTCAATAAATACAAAAAATGAATAATAAAATAAGATAAAATACACACGAACGCGTACAATACGACACACAGACGTTTCGATTTTCAGAATCTTTGTCAATGACAACACAGATAGCTAACAAAGAGATACAGTAAACATACTCTTCGGGTACATACGCTGAAATCACACAACATAAACTATAGTGATTAAATAAATCCTTCAAGCTGGAATATACACATATTCACACAGTAGTTTCAATTGTCTACCTCGGCAATTTTAAACTGACTACCATGTTTTTCTCTTTACAAAAAAAAAAAAAATGATTCTTTTTCATCCTCGAAATGTTCTGTGTATCCTACTTATCACACATTTACATCGCTATGTGTGCCTGCCCAGTTAATGTATTCATTGTTTAAGTATGGATACAGACCTGTTCTGCCGTGACAGCAAATCATGGAATGTGAACTAATAAATATGGAAACATATGAATAAAATTTGGTGGAACTGTGGTAAAGCTGTGAAAATGTAAACAACATAAAATAACACAAAGTAATGCAGCTTTACTTAACTCTTTCTCTGCCGTACGCCCATACATCGCCACAGTTGACCGACAGTGACGCCCGTGGGCCCTTTAATCGCCACAGTTTAAACAGTGGTTTATTTGTCCCTTTTCTTGTGTTTCCGCAATTTTTAGTTAACTTCCGTAACTTAAAATTGAGACAGAAATATTTCGCAGTCTGAAGCAGGCCGCTGACAACCATATTTGGCCGTTAGAACGCACTAGATTCTTGATTCGAAAAGATTGTTTTGATTTGAACTTCGAAATGACAACACCTTCTGGTTTTGGACCTCATATATTTTAATAAAATTACCGTTTTAAACAATTTTATAATATAGTTATAGTGATTTCAAGAACTTTGTGAAAGATTCTAAAACTTAAACCACGTGAAGTATTCAGTTAGTCAGTTAGATTGCAAGCGAAACACTGCAAGCGAAAGTTCGTCATAATATGTCATAATATGATGGCATATATCGAATTATGAATGCTCTAATGGGCCTCATTTATGCCCCTACATTTGTTTTACCTATCACAAAGTATTTAAGGAGTATTTAAATAATTAAATTTAAAAGAATAATAATTATAACTAAATCGAAAATAGTGTTGAAATTCTTCTTCTCAGTACAGTCTGAGTGGTATTTTACTGACATTTTCCATTTTGTGTGAAAATTATGTGCTTCAAAATATTATGTTTTATTTATGTTTTATTGGTGTTGTGATGCAGTTCTTGTGATATTATTGAACAAAAGTGGTGTGTGTAACAGTTTTCAGCAAATTTAACTGGATTAGTTGCAGTGGATTATAATTACAGCCTTGGTAAGTGAAATTTTAAAATGATTTTTACCTCTTTAATTTTACTTGTTATTATTAAACCTCCCATTGTCATAATATTTCAAACCTATCAATTAATTATTAACACTGTTATATTCCTTGTGCAATCTTCTTTAATTTGATATATAATACAAAATATCTGCTACCATTTTTAACCATTTTAAAATCATTATTGTGACACACCCCTACTTCCAATTTTCTGCCATGAATTTCTGTTTGGTCAGGACTCAATTTTTGTTTGGCACCGAAAGAGTTAACATAATTACGTATGCTTGTCCATGGGACATATTTTTCTGTCCCATCCCATGGTAATTTATACCTGTCCCATCCCATCTCATCCCATGGGACCTTTCCCATGGCATTCCCATGGGAATAGGCCAAGTCTGGCAGGCTTGTCCATGGGACATAATTTTCTGTCCCATCCCACCCGATTGAATGGTATTTTATGCCTGCCCATACCGTTCCATCCCATTGGACCTTTCCCATGGGAATAAAATTCCCATGACCAAGCCTGAAATTACGGCACATTAAGGACGTTGCGGCAATACCCAGCTCAGGATTCTGGCATAAGTAGGAACATTTTGCTTTCTTCAAATTTTCATTTTCTCTTCATTGCTTTCATTTTTAAAAATATTTTTATTCTTCTCATCCTGTCGTCACGCCTTAATTTAGTCACCGGAGGGTCCTCTCCGTGACTGTATGTTGTGTATTGTGTATGTGTTTGTTTGTTGACGAAGGCTAGACGCCGCAACGTCCTGTATGTGTCGCATTTCTGTCATGTAAAGCTGTATTACTTTGTATTATTTCATATTGTTTAATAAATATGAAAGAGTTGATAGCAACGGAGATGTTGTTTCTGAGACGAGTATTGCGAATACCTTGGACTGCCAGAATAAAGTCACACTATTTCCCCAAAGAGGCTAAAATGTAACCGAAGATGCGCGATAATATAAGGGAAATAATCGCTGAATTACGTAAACATGTTACATTTTGGGGAAGACTATTGTGTTATAAAAGGGAATTAACATGACGGATTTGATAACTTTACTGTAAATTTTGCACAATAAAAAAAATTATTTAAAAGTGTTATAAATATTTATTTTGCAGAAATAATTTCCTATTAAATTATTATAAGTTTTCTCTTAAGTAAACAGTGTGCTCAAAATAATTTACAGAAAATAGTATAGTGTTTAAAAATATAACGGATACTGTGGATACTCCAATAACTGTGGTCCATTGTCGTGAATT
This sequence comes from Cepaea hortensis, assembly GCA_963921405.1. Lineage (NCBI taxonomy): Eukaryota > Metazoa > Mollusca > Gastropoda > Stylommatophora > Helicidae > Cepaea > Cepaea hortensis. The sequence goes on along the minus strand of OY992887.1, from coordinate 37,233,998 downwards.
GGATCCATCATAGGATGGGATTCTGGAGACTTTAGCTCATTTCACATTCCGCTTACCCACCATTTTGATACTGTTGTTGTTGATGTTGCTGCCGACCTAACCGGTTGGTTCTTAACAAGTTATACCGCCATGTTCATCATTACCGAGTGCTGGTGATGGTATTGGTGGGGGTTCGGAGTTGACAGGTGAGGGATGTGGCAGGGGAAATAATAACGGTGTACTATCATCTTGCTGGTGTTTAAATTGTTTCCTTACAACAATTTCAATGAATAAATGTTCCAATGTATAAAATGTTTGTAAAATTGCCCATATGTCATCTGCACGTCCACATGCAACGCTCTGTAAAAACACGAACAATACACTTTGCAACGATTTTAACACTCAATAAAAGTTTTTAAAAAAAAATAAGGTTTCATATGTAACACGTATGATGCTAGTGAATAAGCCACTACGACCCTCTACATAGCACTAATAACCACCCCTTATCAACTAATTCCACTAAGCCTGACCCACTATGACTACTATCGCCACCGCAACTATTCCTTCTATTCCTACTAATGTACACCGCCAATGTTGCTAACAGTTCACAAAATGGTTCCACATTGCTGTATGTAGCCGGGTCGCAGTGTTGGGGTGAGCGCCCAACATTGATTAAATACCCCAGTGGGTCGTGCATACATAACCTCTGCAGCAAAAGTCCAACTCCTGGCCTTCACGTGGCGGAACTGTTTCTACTAACAGGAGAAGGGGCGACGGCGAGTTTCTGGCGCCGAAAAATAACCAGTATGCTCTAGATGTGTATGCACGTACATGCACTCGCAGGCACGTGTATGCGTGTGTACACATCTAAACTCGAGTGAGACCACAGTCTGCTCTAGCAAGGGAAAGGTGCTGAAGACGGAGGCAACCAGCCAGGAGGCGCACCACAGAAATCCGGATGCCACGCAATTACGCAAAATGGAATATGTAGGCTACTGCTAAATGTTATGGTGCTCGCCCTGCTTTGGACCCCCAGTCAGGTGCAGTGCCGGGCCCTGTGTCTCGAAAGCGTCCAACCCCAACTACTGGAGGTCCATCTCAGATGTCCTGTGGAGCCAGGGGACATGAGAATAGAACGGCTGACCATACTAAACAAAGACTTAAAATAATGCACTGGAATGCGAAGGGAGTCAGCAACAAACAAAAAAATAGAATTAGAAAACATCCTGGACCAAGAAAAAGTAAGTGTATGTTGCTTGCAAGAAACTCACCTCAACGAAATAATAGCCTTCAAAATCAGAGGCTACCAGTGTTACCGATCTGACCGAAAGGACAGGCGAAAAGGTGGGATACTGACCCTTGTCAAAAATAACATCACTGCTTCCCAAATCGAAGTCTACATGGAAGGGGCTGAGTATAAGACACTCAAACTTAAGACAGGCAATACAGACCTACATCTGATCAATTACTACTGTCCAAGCGACCGCCCACAGGCACCGGACACACTACCATTTACAGAAAAAATGATTGTGTGTGGCGATTTCAACAGCTTCTCGCAGAGCTGGGGCTATGATCACATGGACCAGAGAGGAGAGAGACTGGAAGACTGGCAGGATGAGGATAGATTCATCTTGATTAACAAGCCGTCCGACCCACATACTTTCTACTCGAGATCATGGCACACTACAACTACACCTGACCTGGCTTTTCATTCACCAGACCTGGAGTGGAACATTACACATTAACTTGGTGGCAGTGATCATCGGCTAGTCTTTCTAACTGTAGAAAATGAGCTTGTAAGTGAAAGCAGCACCCTCTCGAGGTGGAACTACAAGAAAGCAAACTGGGCAATGTACAAGAATCGCATCAGCATACTGGTTAAAAACCTGAACACTGAGAAAGACATAAATAAAGTAGTTGAAGAGTTTGGGAAATGCATATTGCAGGCAGCGCGAGAAACAGTACCAAGAAGAGCCCGTAAACAATATAAACCCTACTGGAGTAGTGAACTGGAACAGTTGCATAATGATGTGGACGAGTGTAGAAAGCAAGCAGAGGCCACACCCAGCCAAGAGCACCACAATAAATTCCAGCATGCAAAAGCCAAATTCCAAAGGGCCAAGCTGCAGGCTAGACGGAAAAGCTGGCAGGAGAAAACGGAGTCTCTGAACTTTGAAAGAGACACAAGGAAATTGTGGAAGCTAATAAAACAACTTAACGATGAGGGCACAGGGAGAAACTCAAAAATTGCACTACATAAAGATGGAAACATCTTATCAAGAAAGCAAGCAGCTGACCATTTTGCGGACTCATTCGCACAAGACAGCAATATCAAAATTAGTCCAGAGAAACAACAAGAGATTCGAGAGAAACAGCAACATACGGGACAGAAGGAAATAGTACATGAGGTTCTGGAGGCACCCATCACAATCAGCGAACTGGAGCTAGCCATATCAAAACTGAAAATGAGAAAGTCACCAGGAGCTGATGGTATCTCCAATTAAATGATCAGGAACAGAGGCCAAAGCAAAGCTGTTGCAGATCTTTAATAACAGTTTGACCTTAGGCAGTGTTCCAAAAGCCTGGAGAGAAGCAATCATGATACCCCTCCTAAAATAAGGGAAAGATAGTTCCATTGCCTCTAGCTACAGACCAATTAGCCTCACCAGCTGTCTCTGCAAAACACTGGAGCGCATCATCAATCACAGACTGCAGTGGTACATTGAAAGTAAAAACATCCTTGTGCCACAGCAGGCTGGCTTTAGGCAGTGCTACTCTACGGAAGATCAGACAACCTACCTCTCTCAAGAAATTGAGGATGCATTCCAAGAGAAGAAACTGGTGCTTGCAGCATGGATAGATCTGAAGAAAGCCTTTGACAAAGTCTGGAAAGAAGGTCTGATGAAGAAACTGAGAAACTGCAAAGTCAATGGAAGAATGTACAAATGAGTGAAAGCCTACTTGCACAACAGAAGAGCCCGAGTACAGATAGACGGACTCAAGAGCAAGAAAGTACTACTGTGTCACGGTGTTCCCCAGGGCGGAGTCTTGTCCCCCACACTTTTTTAAATCTTCATCAATGATCTCGTTGCTAATCTACCGCATGGAATTAAAGCAGCAATGTACGCCGATGACCTGGTTCTATGGAGCACAAATGAACATGCATCAGTGGCCACCAGATCGCTACAAAGAGCTGTAGATACATTTGTTGCATGGGCAAATAGATGGTGTGTCAGCATAAACACTGACAAGTGCAGCACCACTCTATTTACCCTCTCTCCAAAACAAAAGGCAAGGGTCATCCAGATAAATGGAACACCCCTAAGAGAAGATAAAGAACCAACATACCTTTGAGTAACATTTGATGGCAGGCTGACATGGAGAAAGCACATAAACAAAGCAGTAGCAAAAGCAAGAAGGAAAATAGCCATCCTGAGAAAGCTAAGTGGAACCACATGGGGAGCCAGTGGGAAAATACTTAGCAAAGTATTTTCCCACAGGTTCCCCACCAGTTACTAGGAAACTCAACACTGGTTTTGGAGAAGTGCACTCCAATTGGACGCTCAATGCATATTGCAAAACCTTTGTGCGCTCTGAACATTCGTTGAGTGCCTTTCATGACCATTCTTAACCAAATTGTACATTGCTCTTGAGAGTTACCTTTGGCAGTTCTGTTTCAGAATGCATGATGCTGCATGTAATTTCTCCCTTATAATGGCTGAGAATGTTTGAGTGAATGAGATGGTAATTATATAATTAACTTCTCATATTTGTAAAAGTAAAGACGCTTATTATATCCATGTTTGCAGGATTGCATTGCACTTTAGAAATTACAAAGTTCCTGTAATGTCTGGTGACTGTGTTACGCTCAAGTAAATTGCCAAAAGCATTCTAAAGAGTTGCCTGGGATGCAATTTCTCTTTGACGTTGTGCACTGGTCCTTTGCAACAATGGTTTAGGTTTATATGAGCTACATTCCAATAAGGAGCAATAGGTGGCATAACCTACAGTGTCTAGTCAGCTGAATACATGGGAAGGCTCATGCTATTTGTCAGGGAAAATTCATGTTTTCTTTCATTATGTGTATTCCACATGTGAAAGCATTTCTAGTGCATGATTTCGGCCATACAATGCCTACTTTTTGGTGCTTAATCACACTGTCTGTTCTCATGGTACACCGGTCCCTGTGATCTACTCATTGTGAGAATTTACAAGATAATTGTGTGAAGCTGCCTCTGATTAGGAGTATGTGCCTATGACTTCACGGTTTTGGGGATGAACCTGGAGAAAGGATATCACCCCAAACCCCCAAATAAAATTGCACTTCATCATCAGTGAGAGGCGGGTGTTCGAATATCACACTCCTTTTCCCCTCCCATTCCTCTCTGTGATAGTACTGTATAACTATGACCATGTTAAACAGATGTAAAACACATGTTGCGCCTTTGTTTATTAACAGAGTATGAGGAAGATGGGGAGGCTTTCAATTACCAGGACAACTCCAGGGAAGTCCTGAGCTCTAGTCTTCAACTCCAGCTGAAAAGTCAAACTCCAAAAAGTACCATATGAACAACAGGTTGCAAATGTTCAGCCTGAATCCACTAAGTCTGGCCTATACAGATGGCACTGAAGAAATAGTCTTTATGAAAAGCTAGAACAGGGATACTCTACAATTTTGTAAAAGTTCCTGGCTATATCTTCAAGATAAATTCAAGAAGAAACCTTAAGAGGAGAGATTACCTGGTTTCAGCATGTCACTACTGGCTAAGAGTGGACATTAAAGGTGCCCTTGGAGCAGACTATATCACAGCTTATTATTAATATTGGCTGAAAGGTAAAGGAGCAGAAGTTAATACATAGAGCAAATTCCCAAAAATGGATTAGTGATAAGTAGGTGTGGTGATTCAGTTCCATCAAGAAATCTTAGGAGAGATAGACTGAGAAGGAAGAATGCTGGGACATATTGGTTTCTTAGATCTTCCTCTATTGGAAATGTAGAAAATAGTCCTAAGTGTCAACTTCATGAACAGTCAACTCACCATTGAAAGGATAGGGCTGTAAACTTTCTTCAAACTGTGACAGCAGGGAATAGCCTGAACTGGAAATCATCATGGGGGAGAACTGCAACCTGAGCTTGTCCAACACCCATCATATGTGCTAAAAGAATTATACAGACCAGTGGAGCAGAATGTCCCTATGCTGGCCCCAAGTTATGGCTTATCCTGTGTTTCCCTCATTTACAGTAGAGGAAAGGATAGAAGTCTAAAGTGTTGTGGTGTAGGATAACCTATGGTGTAGAGATGTGAAGGAGGAGGGTTTATTTAGATTAATGTTTCTGTGGGGGTTGGGTGTTGTATTTAGGTTCATAATTATGTCAATTATATTACATATAATCTAATATTTTGAAATGTGAATGTTGACAATATGAAGCCTGAGTCTTCACTTGACACATGGGTCATTAATAAAGTATTAGTAGTAAGAGAACAGTTTTTGAGATACATGTCTCTGTGATTGTCTTGTACATTGTTGAGAAAGAAATGTCCAACTGGTGTCAAGCATCTTCATGGTGACTGTTACTCTACTGTTGTTGTTGGTTACAGATATTGTGGAAGTCCTGTGTGGTTGTTGTCAAGTATCTTCCATGATGTATGAATTGTCTAATCTGTTGGTGTGATCATTCATTGTGAATGTTTGTCCAACTGTTGTCAAGATCTTCTCAGGTTGATGTCTTGTTCAACCAGTGTAAAGTACAGTTGTTGTTTATGTTCACTACAATGGTACAATTGTCAATGTGATCATTTGTCCAAGTGTCTTGTGTCACTTGAAATAATTAACGAGATCAAAAATGAGGTTGGCGATCAGAGCACAGTCAGCTGGAAGATGAGAGAACTGCTTTCATTGGTTACTGTGGCTAACTGCCAAGATCTCTATATATATGGCCTAGAAGAGAAATCATCTATAAATAATTATGTGTAGAACTTAGGTCTAATTTCTCACAGTGGGGGTACTCGATGAGCCAAAAATTCTGAATGGTTTCTCTACAAGGGTTATGCGAGAATAAATATCAATACCTCTAGACAACACTTGCTGTTACTAACCTGTATCTGTTATAGAGAGATATACTTTATAGAACTTCACTCATTAGAACATCTGTAATTCTCTATAAACCCACAAAAAAACCTCACAGTCGCCGCTGCGTTTTTAACGGAGGTAAGCGTCCGCAAGACCTTAGCCACGGAGAACGGTTGATAACTGATACTGATGTTTCAAGAAAAAAAATATAAGAGTGAATAAGGATACTTGGAGTATGACAGAGTATGTGAGAAAAAGAGAGTAATGACTGACATATTACATAAGCCTATTTTTAAATCATGGAACGTGACAGAACAGAATGGGAAGTGCTTGGGGACAAAAGGGATGTGGTTTCAAAGATGTTGCGAATACACTGGGCTGTCAGTGTAACCAACAAGGATTGCCCGGAGAGGCTAATGAAAGTAGAACATTATATACAGATAAAGGAGGAGGACAGACAGCTTTCTGTTGCCACATTATGAGAAGAAAGGCGTTGAAATCCTATCAGGACATCGCTGAGTGAACGCAAGCTGATAGGTCACACGATTATGATAGTTAGTGTTCATGTTTACCAAGATGGTATCAAGGTATTCAACTCTAAACTGTGTCGCTGTTTGCTGTAGTGTCTGCACAACTTAATTAAATATGGCATCATATAATTTTATAGGCTTTTCCTAATAAGAAAAATAGGTTTGGAAGAGATCTGGCATCTGATAGATCACATGATGATGATAGTTAGTGTTCATGTTTACCAAGATGGTATCAAGGTATTCAACTCTAAACTGTGTCGCCGTTTGCTGTAGTGTCTGCACTGTCATTTACTGCCAATATAGTACCTTGCGGTGTATGGCAGAGGGGTCTTTGAGCCTGTGTGTGTGCACAACCTAATTAAATATGGCATCATATAATTTTATAGGAATTTTCAAGTAAGAAAAATAGGTTTGGAAGAGATCATGAATCTGACCTTATCATATTATGACCTAACATATGCGATATGTTGGGTGTAATCTTTGTAATTTAGTATAGAAAGCTCTCTTAAGTTTTATTTTAAATTTTGCTCCGACGAGGAAGTGGTCACTGCGGCACTCAGCTCCTCTATAACTTCTAACTTGCTGTATGTTTGATGCATTTCTGTTGTTAATTAAAATGTTATCTATTTGATTATAGGTTCTCTTGTCACACGATTTCCAAGTTTGTTTGTGTATATCCTTTCTTTGTAGTCTGGTACTGCTAATCTGCAGTCCTTTGGCTTCTGCCAGGTTGATGACTCTCCATCCATTATCATTTGAAGTTGTATGTAGGCTTTCCATACCGGCCACTTTTTTTTATTAGTTTGCTCTCTACCTATTTTTGCATTGAAGTCTCCCAGCACAATCAGGATGTCCTGTTTGGGGGTTTCTTCTATGACATCTTCCAGATCATTATAAAAGTCTTCTTTAATATCATATTCTTTCTCTTCAGTAGGTGCATGTACATTAATCATCGTTATATTTTTCCATTTACCTTTTATTCGTAATTTACTAATCCTGTCATTAACAGCTTTAAAGTTTAAAACGTTCCCCCAAAACTCTTTTTTGATTACAAATCATGTTCCTAATTCATGTTTATTTTGGGTGTTTCCTCCATATACTATAATCATTCCATTTTGCTCCAAAGTACCCTCTCCTGGCCACCTTATTTCTTGAATTGCTGTTATATCCATTTGATATTCAACCAGCTCCCGGGTTAGTTCTTCGGCAGCTCCAGCTCGATATAGTGTCCGTACATTCCATGTTCCAAATCTCAAAAGTCCTTTAACGTTCCAAGGTCGTTGTCCAGATAAGTCAGTCCGAAATCGAGGCTCATGTATCTGTTTCGTAACAAAAATGGTTTTTACAAAGGTGGGGATGTTAACCCCACGCTTCAACCCCCAACCTGGAGGACCAGGGTGTTTCTCTTTGTCTGTTCTCTACCCTTTGACCTGTCCGGCTTGGGAGGCCCTGCTGGTAGCTATGCTACCGCCAGCATAGCTCTCAGGGTCATTGAGAAACTCAAGCTCCCCCACAAGACAAGGTGGAAACACCATCGGGGGAGGTAGCGGGTAAAGATTAGTGACATTCGGTGGTAAGTTGTGGGTAGTGGATATTCGTGATCTGTAGAGTGTCGTAGTGGCCTATACACTATCATCACACAGGTCACAGATGAAACCCTTAAAAAGTACAAATTGCCGATATTATTGATGTCAGCGGGTATAGCTTAGTGAAATTCATTGGTAAGGGGTAGGTAGCGGTTATTAGTGGTCAGTAGAGTGTTGTAGTAGCTTATACACTATCATCACAAGGTTACAAATGAAAAACTTAAAAAGTAAAAATGGCCGATATTATTGATTTGTAGCGGGTATAACTTAGTGAAATTCATTGGTAAGGGGCGGGTGTCACCGCCTCACTTGCACATTTAGTAAAGGGCTGCAATTCCAGCCCAAGGGAAACCATTGAGTCGAGCAGGACCCGAGTAATCTAGACCCTTCTCGAAAGAGATGGTCCCCAAGTCCATGATTCCGTGGACACTGATGTGGCCCGCCTAATGCGGGGTCCACGAGGAACTCGGACAGAGTTACCGCCCGTGTCGAGTTAGGACACGCGGAGACCGGCAGAGGACAGATGGACTTGAGAGAGGCAACAGGGCCTGCCTTTGAGGGACTCTATAGATAGCAATAGATATATAGACATAGGCTAGATAGTTTGCTAGACTGTTAAATGATACTTATGTGTTTGATGTTTACTTTTTGGGAGATGTTTACCCACTGCGCCAACGCATACTGTATATGTAAATACAATAAATATTCGATCTCATAACGAACAGATTTATTGTTGCCTGTATGAACCCAAGTTTAGTTACCTAGATACGAGCAAGACTATGACAGGCTTTTTGGGGGCTAATTTTCCGGTTTTGGCATAGAATGTTTTCTTAAAAACCTGTTAAATGCCACGTAAAAGTAATTATGTAAGCATATCACATTGATTTTTGATAACACATTGATTTGTTTAAATCAAAGAAATTGTTAACGTTGTAAATTTACATAAAACTAGTAGCTATCTAGCGATAAAATAGAAGTAATCTGAGTCCCTCGGCAATGTCTCACCATTGCCTCCACAGCGCCTCTTTATTTTGATTCTGTAAACAATTTTTTTTTTTTTTGACATGTTACTATTTTGACATTTTTCTTTTGTGCGACAGTGACTAATGTGTTCTCGCTCCACGAGCAGATTGTTCCGCAACAAGTGCCGCGTCCAACTGATGAAACCTTTCCAACAGGAACGAAAGTGCAAGATAACATCGAGGAGCTTCAAAATTCAGAGCTAAGTTTCACCTCATACTCATTGTACTTCTAAGCTGTACTTCTCATGTTTCATCAATGTATTATTTTGGATCATATTGATTTCTTTGCATATTCATAAGTTTGCACCAACATAACCTTGCATTTTGATTTACACATTAATAAGTAAGGGAGTTAACCAAATTTTCGACTACACTACATTTTTTCTAAGGGATTTAACTTAGAAACATTACATACAAGTAAAACACAAAATGTCTTCCTTAGATAAATGCATTGAGCAAGGAATAAAGTTAGGTTATAAAGAAGAGAAATTGTCAGAATGGGCACAGAAAACACACGCAGAAAATATTGCCCGTGAAGAAAGAGCAATAGAAAGAGAAGAAAAGAAATCTCAAATGGAGGCCGAAGAGAAGAAAATTCAGATGCAAATACAGGCCGATGAAAAGAAATTGCAGATGCAAGCAGAGGAAAAGAAATTCCAAATGCAAATGCAAGCAGATGAAAAGAAATTGCAAATCGAGGCCGATGAAAAGAAATTGCAAATCGAGGCCGATGAAAAGAAATTACAGATGGAACTTGAGGCCGCCGCCAAACAGGCCCAGTTGAATGCCGAGACACAGATTAAACTAAAACAGATGGAAATGGAGTCCAACACAGAAATATCAATAAATAAGTTAAGAAGCAAAGAAGAGGAACAAAAATATAATAAATATAAAGGTCTCGTGAAGGCTTTCTGTTCTGGAGATTCCATCTCCGCTTACTTAGAAAATTTTGAATGTCTCATGTCTCATCACAAAATCAGTAAATCAGATTGGGCATTTATTCTAATGAGAAATTTGGCTCTTGAACCACTTAAAGTAATAGAAACAATACCACAGGAAATGCGAAAAGACTATGAGTACCTAAAACAACGCATTCTCCAACATTTTTCTTTAGACACTGCAGGTTACCAACAACAATTTGCCAAATTAGCTCCACAACCAAACCAAACCTTCATAGATTATGTCAGTACAGTCCAAGACATATGCACAAAATGGATTAACTCGGCTAAAACCAACAATAGCCATGATAAACTTAAGGAACTAATTATAATAGATAAAATACTTAGCACCATCCCCACACCTTTTGCCAAATTCTTAAAACAAATGGATTGTAAGAGCATTCAGGAAATCGAGGCGAAAGGAAATGCATTTTTTACAGCAAATAGGGATATTTTTCAACATAATATAAGTCACAATGATACAGCAGCTGCAGTAGTGAACACCAAAAACTCCAAACAATCACAGAGCAGATTTAAACCACGATCCAATGTCGGTAAAGTAGTAAGGTGCCAATATTGCAATTTTCATCACGACAGTTACGGTATGTGTGACAAATCACCCACCTACCCTGAACACCTCAAAAAGATGGTAGAGAAGCAAACAGCTAAACGCATGGCTTACCACAGAGCAATTAAATGTTATTTCTGCAATAGCTGGGGTCACTATAATAAAGATTGTGAAGGCCGAAAGTTATTGAAACAGGCCAATGCGGCATTAGTAGAAACGTCGTCTGACGAAGAGCTTCAGTCACTAAATGAATGTGAAAATCAACACTACAATGAAAGCGAGCTTGGGAATGCTGTACACGTCATCAACACCATAATAGACAGTAAGTGCAACACCTGTACAAAGTTCCAACTTGACACAACACTACATTGTGGTCACATAATCCCAATTGCAAATGAAATAGCTAACGCTGCCTTATCATCTACAGGCAAGCTAGTTTTTTATACAGGGTTTGTTAACAACAAAAAGGGCACGTTAATTCGTGATTCTGGCGCAACTCTCTGTGGAGTAAAGAGAACATTGGTAGACACTAAAGACTACACAGACAAACATGTGACGTGTCGCACATTTTCAGGTACAATGGAGAAATACCCCCTTGCTTTGGTCGAAATTCAAACACCGTTCATATCGGGGCGAGTATTGTGTGCTATCCTTGAAAATCCCGTCGCGGATATTATACTTGGTAATTTACCCAACATACATCCATGCTCTGAAAGAGAAATAAAAAGGTGGGAGCAAAAACACGGTATCCACCACAGAAATAGCGACACAAAAGAGAAACACCATTCTTGCTTGTCTCAAACTGCCAAAATACCAAGGGAGACAACCACTGAGGTAATTCAGGAAGAATTTACCGAGGTGTACAATGCAGGGGCGGTCGAATCAAGAAACGATACGACCGAATTAAAACCTCGAATTGAGGATGCGACCAAACTACCAAGTACCGAACCTGTAAATGTGCAACAAGACACACAACACACAAACGCAATAACACGACAGACAACCCACAAAACCAACACCGACCAACTACAGGAATCATTAGAAATAGTAGCACCAAACTCAACTAACATCACTTTTGGAAATGAACAGGAAAATGACCCTACACTAGCACCATACTTTAAGTTAGTAGGCCTTAAGCCAAAATTAACAAAGAACGCATCGTGGACATTTAGGCTACAGAACAACATCTTAACTAGATTTTACACAACAAACCAGACCACGACACAGCAAATAGTGCTACCACAAGCACATCGAAACAAAATTCTAAAAATAGCTCATGACTCCCCTTTTGGAGGTCATATGACATACGAAATGACCAAGGCTATTATCCTGACCCAGTTTTATTGGCCAAAGTTCGACCAACACATTAAAACCTTTTGTACATCTTGTGTTATATGTCAGAAAATGGTCAACAAGGGGAATAACCCTACTGCATTCTCTTTAAATGGAAACTTGAAATTATCCCATATAAATATGTTGAATCCATATTATGCTAGACAGGACAATGATGCAAATGAACTGACTCAACGAACTGGTGACGGACACGAAACGACAATTTCTCAACGAAATGACACCTCGACAAACGAAGCATCGTTAACGACACACTCTTACGACAACGAAAACGACGAAGACATATGGACATTACCAACAATCTGTGATATCGACATCGACGACAAATTTGACGACATATTGACAACGATTGATCTCGACGACGACGACAATGACATTGAAGACAATTTACAAACAGTGGCATCTGTGGTAAATCAGACAGACGTGGACAACACTGAAATCCCTGTACCAATCATGACTGACGACGGAAGTATAAATGACATACATATCTCTGACACTTTGACACAACAACACCGACAAGACATTTTGACTATCCTCGACGAATATAAATCTATCTTTTCTAACAAACCTGGACGCACTGATAAAATAACACATTCAATTGTGCTGACAGATCTGAGACCGGTCAAATGTAGACCATATTCTATTCCTCTCCATTACAGATCTAATTTAGATAAAGAAATTTTAGACTTAGAGAAAAATGGCATTATTCAAAAATCGATGTCTCAATATTCGTCACCGATTGTTCTGGTGAAGAAAAAGGACCAGACAATTCGTTTGTGCATTGACTATCGAGTATTAAATACAAGAACAACAACAGATGCAGAGCCAATGAACAGCTGTGAGGATCTTATCTTAAATATGGCTCAATCATCCTTATTTTCTAAGACCGATTTAGCTAAAGGATATTGGCAAGTTCCATTACACCCTTCTTGTAGACATATAACAGCATTCGCAACACCTCTCGGCTTGTACGAATGGCTATATCTTCCGTTTGGGCTCAAGAACGCACCGGCCACATTTGTAAGACTAACAAGATTGTTATTACACGGAATTAATGACGTAGTTGCTTATATTGATGATATATGCATCCATTCTTCTGATATGACTTCTCACTTACTCACCCTTAAACAAGTCTTCCACCAAATCTCTCTTTTTGGACTTACTATCAAACCTTCCAAGGTTGAAATAGGTTATACACAAATAGACTTCCTTGGACATAGAATTTCTGAAGGAAAATTGTTGACTGATGATAAAATTGTTTCTAAGATCCTTAAGCTAGAAGTACCTACCACAAAGAAGCAAGTTAGAAGTTTACTAGGTCTAATTAACTATTATTCTAAATTTATTCCACATTGGGCAGAACTAACCTCAGTTTTTTCTGATATGTTAACTAAAAATCATCCATCAAAAATTTGTAAAAGTACCAGCTTAGATGATGCAATGTGTAAATTGAAACATATTTTTTCTAATCCACCAGTCTTACGATTACCCAACATAAATTTACCCTTTATTTTGACCACAGATGCGAGCGCTATCGCAATAGGAGGATGCTTGATGCAGGAAATGGATGGCATAAAACACCCAATTCTCTATGTAAGCCGCAAACTAAAGAAGGCTGAGACTCGGTATGCCACAGTTGAATTAGAGTGTTTAAGCCTAGTGTTTTGTATATTGAGATTATCGAAGTTCCTCTTAGGGAGTCACTTTGTGGTCCTCACTGACAGTTCGCCATTATTAGTCCTTAACCAGGGGTCGCCTAAAAACCATCGGCTACAAAGATGGTGTCTTCTACTTCAAGATTTCGACTTCGAAATCCGCCACATCAGAGGCACCGACAACATCGTGGCTGACCTTTTGTCACGGCAGGTGAATGCGCCAGTAGAATGACTCTGATCACATCGACCATTAGCCATACTATAAACTGTGATACTTTTAGTCAGTTGCATATTACAGTGGAACTCTACACCTGCTAGAGTACTCTCAGTGATTAGTTGAATTACGACACCCAATAACATGATACGTTACGTTGAGAACTATACCATCAAGTGCCTAAGCGCTAGAACGATTCCAGCAAGAAACAGTAACTGTGTTTGTGTCAACCAATAAGATCAACCAACGAACTAACTCCGAATTCTGTAAGAACCCGTTATATAGGACATTAAGAACATGCCATACATGCTGTTACTACGTAACTTTACAAACAGCCGAAACAGAACCCCATCGACTACGACACTCAAGAGACAGCCATACTAGCTTTACCATTCATGGCATAACACGCTAGCGACAGGAGGACAACGCGCACATCATCGTTGGATTTAATTAATTAATTAGTTTAGGATTAAATATGTATTATATTTCCATTATTATTATATATAAATTGTATTCACCTGTAATTTGTACATATTCGACATTAATATTACAGGCGGGACCATTCCTAAGCTAAAGAACCGTCCTATACAATTATCTCTATTTAAATTATAACCCATTTTTGAGTCATCGTACAAGGAGTACGTATTTTCTTAAAGGGCAAATATCGCCTAGCCCATTCTTTCTAAGGGCAATAACACTTAACTCAACTTTAATTATATATTTTAACCAAATACTATTTTTAATGCAAAGTGAGTGAATGACTGTGTGAATGGATTAAATGAGAGAACGATACACTTGGCGGACAAATTGTACGCAAACCGTATTTATTTTAATTTGTCTGCGTCTTTCATGTAAATTGTATGACTTGTCTAATTGGTGAATACATGTGTAGTACTTAGTTTAATAGTGAGTTAATATACTTAGCTTAGCAGTTAGGATACATCTAAGCACCACTACTTGGAATGCCTGGTCATGTATTGCACACAGTGCAGTAGTTCATGATTGAGGTTATCCCAACTCGTGACGCTTGGAAATACGCCACACATTCAGCACACACAGTACACAAACCTTAAAACTCAACACTATCAAGTTAAAATACAGTCACTTTATTAGAAACATCAACTTATTAGTCAAGCACACTAACAAGCCAACAGGGACACTTGTAGTATGAGGGGGATAAAAGAACAAGGTAACTACATATTTAGCATTATATAACATACGGGAGTAAAAGTGTATAGAAATACACACACAGATCAAGATTTGAAGGTGTACTTATTTAGCCAAGACTTCGGTCTTGTTAACCCTCTATTATATAGGGGTTATTTGTCTGGGTACCATTTCGGGTACTATGAGAAGGGCAAGTTGTAAATACAACTACTAAAATGCCACGTAACTTCGGTCTGATAAGCATATTTAAGCACACGAGAAACAGGGATCTCTGCACCAAATCAGACAAGTGTTGTATGGTAGAATACATGAGTTTTTAGTGCTAATAGGTAGGTTGCCAGGTTACTATCCACCAAACTACAAACACCAACTGTATGTGATTCGGTGACAGAATTAGAACGGATCTAATTCCCAACAACAAATCATGTCACGGGGGAGGAGGGATCCTGTCACCGCCTCACTTGCACATTTAGTAAAGGGCTGCAATTCCAGCCCAAGGGAAACCATTGAGTCGAGCAGGACCCGAGTAATCTAGACCCTTCTCGAAAGAGATGGTCCCCAAGTCCATGATTCCGTGGACACTGATGTGGCCCGCCTAATGCGGGGTCCACGAGGAACTCGGACAGAGTTACCGCCCGTGTCGAGTTAGGACACGCGGAGACCGGCAGAGGACAGATGGACTTGAGAGAGGCAACAGGGCCTGCCTTTGAGGGACTCTATAGATAGCAATAGATATATAGACATAGGCTAGATAGTTTGCTAGACTGTTAAATGATACTTATGTGTTTGATGTTTACTATTTGGGAGATGTTTACCCACTGCGCCAACGCATACTGTATATGTAAATACAATAAATATTCGATCTCATAACGAACAGATTTATTGTTGCCTGTATGAACCCAAGTTTAGTTACCTAGATACGAGCAAGACTATGACAGCGGGTAGCGGTTATTAGTGCTCTGTAGAGTGTCGTAGTGGCCTATTCACTATCATCACACAGGCTACAAAGAAAAACCTTAAAAAATTAAGATGGCCGATATTATTGATTGTAGCGGGTATAGCTTAGTGATATTCGTTGGTAAGGGGTTTGTGAATGGAGGAAAGGTTAGATAGGTGCATCTGATCATTGGCAAGGGTGGACGAGTGGCGGTGTGGTAGATAAATACTTCCGTTCCTTGATAATAGCCGGAGGGTAATGCTCATATAAAAGTCTAAAGATTCAACTCATAGGTGGTTGATCTGAGGGTGGTTGACTGGATGACTCATCACGGGGCTATGTCAGCGGGGTGAACGTACGTGAACGTGTTCAGACATGTCTTTGGGGAAAACCGGAGGATGACTCAGAGCGTACTGACCGCATAACGATAAACATGGGTAATGGTCACATCGGATCAAGTATTGCTCTGCTTCCGGTCGCATTGTAATGACTATAAACAGACCACGTGCAAACCGACTAAAGCCGGTCAAAGATGGCGTCGCATTCGATCACACGTGGTAATGGCAAAACTAGACCACGTGGCTACAGCCGCTTAAAGATGGCGCTGTATCCGGTACACATGGGTAATGGTCACATCCGATGAAATATGGCGCTGCTTCCGGTCTCATGTGTAATGACTACAACCAGACTACGTGTTCACTGGCTACAAGTGGTCAATGATGGCGTCGCATCCGATCACACGTGGTAATGGAGAAACCAGTCCACGTGGATACAACCGATCAAAGATGGCGCTGTATCCGGTCACGTGTCTTATGGGATATAACCGAAACACGTGACTAATGACTCTTCCGGTCAAATAGAAAAAAAGTCGCTTAAAAGTCGGATGGGTCGACTTCATTGCACCGGGTGTTATCCCATATGGCTCGGTCTCTTTCCACAGAACGGAAAACGCCTCACAAAGCACGAGCTCCGTAGCTTTTAGCGACGACCCACAGGAGTCTCCGAACATTTAACTCGTAAACCGAAGGGCGCGTGCCGGAGTCGAACCCACAACCTTCGGAGCACGAGTCAAACGGCTTGACCACTTCGCCGTAGAGACAATATGGAGTCGCACGCGGTCACATGACCAGAGAGTGCATAATATTCTGCTGAGACATTCTACGTCAGCAAGTAGCGTGTATAAGACGGCCAGCATTCGTCGAATAGAAGTACCGGTCTCTGTGAGCAGCAACCAGATCAACAGGGGGCAAACCGCTAATAGTAAGTTGGCTTTTTGATAAATCTTTCACAGTTTCTATGTGGTTCTCCAAGTAGGCATAGAGTTAACCTAACAATACTAGTATAATAAAGGGATATATGGTGCTAGACGCATATAACTGAAGAGGCAAGACATTTCGTCATATATTATGGTAGGTTGGGACCACATGGAATACAGCTGGCATTCGAACGTTTAAACCAAGCGCTATTGTGGTCTCGTAATAATATAGGTAGTAGTGTGTAGTCGTAGGGGAAGGTGAAAGTGTCTTGCGGGATCTACATACCCATTATCGATAATAATATATGGATTGTTTAACAGAGGGTGCATGTCAGATACAGAGCTAATATTTATAATATGTATTTCTATAATGCTGGTAAAGTACCTTATTCTTATCTGTTTTACAGTTACCGATGACCATGAAAAATTAATTAGCAAACTGTGGAGTATACTAAGAGCAGACCCAAACAGCTATTGCATGGCGTGTCTTAATATCCCACAAAATCAAGAAGCCGAGAATCCATTTAGTCATTCTTGTGATTATGGTGATGGTGGTAGTTTTGCGGACCTAGTAACGGTTCGACTGTGAGATGTGCTACAAAAACACTTCACCAAAGACGAAATAATCACATTAAGCCTGAATAGTATTGAGGAATGCATCCTCAACTATAATCGCCAGCAGGATACGTCGGAACCATACCCATCCAACGTTGAGCGATCAGCGTCACCGAAATCCTTAACCTTTAGTCAATCCACACTAGCGGACGAGTATTAAAACACCTACATAAAAACAAGATGGGTGTAATATACTTACAGTCATGTCTTCAATAGCTGACCAGTCCTCAATATGAAGAAAAACTACATTGGCTGTGAGGAGACTGTATATGTATATCGTTGTTATTCTGTCTTTACAGACTGTAGCGCACAGTGACTACAACGCAAGTAACACTGCGCCCTCTACGCTATCTATTTCATCATGGTGAGAGGTCAGGGGGCGAGCATAACCCGCATTCCCTAACCCAGCTCAAGCATGCAACGGGTCAACGAGCGGGTAGTAGAGTGCTTAGTCGCGCCATACGGACAGCCGCGTCAGCGTAATCTGAGCCGCTTGACCTAAGAAACTGGCTGAAACCGGTTTTATGCGTGGCTCAAAAACTAGTATATAAACCCGAGGCTGGTAACAGTCAAGCATTGCGATACGAAGATGACAACAGACCTCAAGCCTGTGCCTGCTAACTGGGTCTACATGACTCGTAGTGGTGAGACTATTAGACCAGTGAGCGGTGGTGATAAGGCCGTGTTTGTCTCATCCTACAGAGGAACGAGCACGTTACACATCCGGAAATTCTATGGTGAATCTGATAAGAAGTTCCCGACTAAGACGGGTATGACACTTACTCGACAAGAATATGAACATATGATCGCCATGCATCGTAAGATCCTAGCTGACTTTGGCAGACTCAACCAAGTTAACCAATCCAGTAACGAAGTCAAACAAGACACTAACAGAGGCAAGCAAGCTAATAACCAAAACATTCAAGTCAGTGCTCATGTCAAACAAGGCACTAACAGAAGCAATCAAGGCCAAAACACTCAAGTCAGTGCTCAAGTTAAACAAGGGACTAACCGAAACCATCAAGTAGACGCATACTATACCGCCAGTTTTCAACCCAGCTACAGTTAGATTTGTGATGACCCCAGCAACCAGATGTGTAATGAGCCCAATAACCAGCTGTTTGATTTGCAACAAGACACCAACCGAAGCAATCAAGTCCAACATACTCGAGACAGTACTCAAGTCAAACAGGCTACTAAACGAAGCTAACAAGTAGACTCATACTATACCGCCAGTTTTCAACCCAGCTATAGTCAGATGTGTGATGACCCCAGCAACCAGATGAGTGATGAGCCCAACAGCCAGATGTTTTACGTTCCCGACACTCAGATGATTGATGTCCCTGTTGTCTACAATACTCAGATGTCAACTCACCAAGCAGGAGACCAGTCTTATGACTACATGTCAAGTGACATATACATGTCAGGCTACCAGCCAGAAAAACCAACCTACTCAGACAATGGTGTGAAGAAACCCAGAAACAACATACAATGTGTATAGCTCTGTGTGTGAAAATAAAATTTTGTGATGATACTATGTATACCAGCTCATATCACATCATCCATTTCGTATAATGACATTATGAATTTTTATTCTTGTAAAATGTACTGATATACTGTAAAATGTACTGAAATACTGTAAAATAAACAGGCATATATTATAATTACGTCTTGGTTGTTGAATTTTTTAGTGTTCACGGTGTATATAGTTGTCATGTGATGAGAGAATGATACATATTGATGACAAATTCAAGAAATATTTTTGCAAAACTAAGGAAACGGGTTAACCACATAGGAAAAACAGTTTACCATAGTCTTAAATATCTCAACCAAAATTATGAAAAGACAGAAACTTTGCAAAAAAGTAGGAAAATCTGTTACCCAAAAGGAAAAAAACATATGTGACCACATTTCAATAAAATTTATGAAAAGTAGGAAAATTGGTTAACCAAATGTGAAATGGTTAGCCAAATTTCAAACAAAACTTATAAAAATCTCAGTCAAACATATGAAAAGTAGGAAAATGTGTTAACCAAACGTGAAAAGTTTGGCCGCCTTTCACCCAAACTTATGAAAAGTGGGAAATTGTGTTGTCCAGATCTGAAAAGTTTGACCAAATTTCACCCAGACTTATAAAAAGCTCAGTCAAACTTATAAAAAGTAGAAAAATTTGTTAAAGAAAGTGAAAAATGTTGGCCAAATTTCAAACAAACTCATAAAAAGTAGGAAACTTTGTTAACCAAATGTGAAAATTTGGTCAAATTTCAACCAAAGTTATAAAACTCTCAGTCAAATTTATAAAAAAGTAGGAAAATTTGTTAACCAAAGTGAAAAATTATGACCAAATTTCAAAACACACTCATAAAAAGTAGGAAACTTTGTTAACCAAAATGTGAAAAATTTGGCCAAAATTCAACAAAATCCATAAAATTTAGGAAATTTTGTTGACCAAGGGTGAAAAAATTGTGGCCAAAGTTCAACCAAACTTATAAATATCTCACCCAAACTTATGAAAAGTTGGAAATTTTGTTGTTCAGATGTGAAAAGTTTGGTCAAATTTCAAACACACTCATAAAAAGTAGGAAACTTTGTTAACCAAATGTGAAAATTTTAAGCAAATTTCAAACCAAACTTATAAAAAATTGGAAATGTTGTTAACTAAACGTGAAATGTTTGGTCAAATTTCACCCAAACTTGTGAAAAGTAGGAAATTTTGGTGTCCAGATGAGAACAGTTTGGCCAAATTTCAAACAAACCTATGAAAAGTAGGAAACTTTGTTAACCAAATGTGAAATGTTTGGCCAAATTTCAAACAAACTCATAAAAAGTAGGAAACTTTGTTAACCAAATGTGAAAATTTTTGGACAAATTTCATCCAAAACTTATGTAAAGTAGGAAAATTCCTTAACCAAAGGGGAAAAAATATCTCACTTTGTCATTTAACACCCCCAACCTACTAGAGATATTCGCCTGTCCCCTATGCAAACAACAGCTGTATTTCAGAAAATTAAATGTATCTTATGTAATAAGTCACTATGGTTGAATTTAAAAAAATAAAATTTCAACAATAAAATTGTACAAAATTTAACAATTAAATTTCTACATGAAAAATTCAATTTGGAAACATAAAGAGAAATTTAATTTGTCACCAAGTTGTCTGACGGAGCTAAATTACTCACGACCACCAGTTGTCACCAAGTTCTCCAATCCATTTTTTCTCATAATATGTCCAAAAATTTGACTGTCTACGTCAGTGTTTCCCAACGTGGGGCCCACGCCCCACAGGGTGGCAATTCGATTGTTAAGGGGGCAATTCGAAATTGGAAGAAATGGCTGGATAAAACAAAACGGGGAGACTTGAGACTGAAGTTAACTAAATTGGAACCTGCCAGAAAATCTCTTTGCAGCAAGCATCAAGCGTAAGGATCTCACTAAATTTAAATAATTACCAATAATTAAAATAATATAGAAAAATCTTTCATTAAAATTATTTTGTATTTGAATTTCAGTTCTCCATTATATGTTTTGAAAATTTACTTACTGTGTTTGCTCAATAATTTCCTAGTGATTTCTTCCTAACATCTACCGGTCCTTTGGCTAGGATGGTCCTTTAGCTAGGATTGGGTGCATTTGCTGTTCCCCCCCCCCCCAGTAGTGCGCCTGGTCGGGGTGGGGGGTGGGGTGTTCAAATAAAAACCCATCACATATCTTCACCTTAGATGTGGGCCTGCTGGATCACTGTGGGCAATAGCTCAGAGTGAGACTAAGGGTCTACACAAAAAAGGGGGAGGCGGGGGGACCAGCTTGCTGTGGTAATCGCCAAGCCAAAAAAAAAAACAATTCACGCAACCGACACACAGGGATGCGGTACCTGGGGGTGGGGCGGGGGTGGCTCCTCTGGGTACCGTGAGCCCTTCTAAAAAAAATACAAGTTTCTTTAGTGAACATTTCAATTTTTGAATATTAAAAATGATGCATATGTTTGGGGGGGGGGGGGGCAATAAGAATTTTAGAAAGGTTTAGGTGGGGCATAGCACAAAAAAGGTTTGGAAACACTGGTCTACGTCCAATTTCTCTAATCAATGTACGATTTTCATTTGTCTCTTGTAGTACTTGGTCATTTTGGTTTTTCTGTCTGTCCATCGTCTTCTTTGCATTTTCCTCAGAAACCACATTTCTGCAGCCATCAGATGTTTTTCAGCTTGACTGCACATTGTCCAAGTTTCACATCCATACAAAAGAACAGGCTCTATGTATCCCCTCAACACTCTTTTTCTCGTTTCAATTGACATCTTTTTATTGGTCAGCATGTTTTTCATCTTGCTAAAGGCTACTTTCGCCATAACGATTCTCGTTCTAATCTCTACAAGGCATCTCCCATCAGATGTTATTACTGTTCCGAGATAATTGTACCGATTCACTTGTTGAAGAATATTTCCATTTACTTGTATATTACATTGTGGTATTTCGTTCTTCCTAGTGACGACCATAATCTGTGTCTTTTTACAATTTAATTCTAATCCCAGTTGTTCACTGTGTGCAACAACCGCGTCTACTAATTGTTGCAGATCCTGCTCATTTTCAGCAATCAATGCTGTATCATCTGCATATCTAATGTTATTGATGAAAACTTCCGGTAAAATGGCTACGACGTGACGCGTTTATTCTTCGGGACGACGCTGTTTTATTGATTTCCTGTGGATTATGTGGTGTTATTTCGTATTCGCTTATTGGAAGTGTTCAACAGAAGCCACGGAAGGCAGGTGGTGGATGAAATTATGAGGGCAGTCGACAGATAGTTGTTGGTTATGGTCTCAAGTTTCGCGACGGTAAGCAGAAGATCTCTTTCACAAGACAATGGCTACGGTCACCCGGCCAGTATGGTAACTGTCAAGAAAGAAAGCAACGGCAAACTACCTTCTTTAAAATTTATGAGTCGCTTAAAGACAGATCCTCGCAAGACAAGGACAGAGACATTAAAATTAGCAACATGGAATGTTAGGACGTAAGAAATAAACGTTTATAATAAACAAAAACAAACAAACAAAGCGGAAATAACAATGCAGTCATATCACAGACATCTATGCCAACAGTGGATGGTGCTGTCATATCACAGACATCCAGGCCCCCTAAATGTGATGGCGCTGTCATATCACAGACATCCAGGCCCACTAAATGTGATGGCGCTGTCTTATCATAAACATCTAGGCCTACACAGTATAATGGCGCGGCCATATCACAGACATCCCGGCACACTAAATGTGATGGCGCTGTCATATCACAGACATCCAGGCCCACTAAATGTGATGGCGCTGTCATATCACAGACATCCAGGCCCACTCAGTGTGATGATGCTGTCATATCACAGACATCCCGGCCCACTAAATGTGACGGTGCTGTCATATCACAGACATCCAGGCCCACTCAATGCAATGGTGCTGTCATATCACAGACATCCAGGTCTACTCAGTGTGATGGTGCTGTCATATCACAGACATCCAGGTATACACAATGTAGTGGTACTGTCATATCACAGTATCACAGACATCCAGGCCCACTCAATGTAATGGTGCTGTTATATCACAGACATCCAGGTATACACAATGTAATGGTGCTGTCATATCGCGGAACCATAACGGGACACTACTTTGGGTCAAAACGTTAATAAACAAACAATATCTACTACCACACAACAGATCATGGCTGTAGGAACAAGTGTACCTCGACGTATGACCAACTATGCAACCGTAACAAAGATGTATTTAATTAATAGCCAGGTCTATCGTGGACAGTTATTATGTCTTTCTAGTGTGTCCTCTAGTCTCTGTATATTTCTTGCTTCAAGTTCTGTGAGAGCCAAACAATACATTTGTGGTTATTTATGAACTGTCTTGTCGATATCCAAGGGTTCCCCAATTGATATTTCTTAACGAGTGCTATGGACCAATTCTGACAGGCAGTACATTAACATTGCCAGACTGCAGAACCTCGTTTTACCTTCGCCCGCATTGGACTCGAGCGTAGTCCACACTGGACTGATTTTTGCGTGTGGATTAGCTTTCCATATTACCTGTGTCCCTCGCTATCAAGCGAACCCACTCTGACTTTTGAAGTACTTGTAATTTACGTCTTCAAGTCAAGAACGAGAAGCCAACATTTTAGTCCAACTGCCAGGTGTTGGGATTGATTGAATCCGCTACCTCGGTATCGGCACACCGGAAGATTAAGATGGAGGGCTCTTATCAATTTTGCCAAGCTGCAAGTCGCGACTATGCCGCCTTCTCGGTAGCGAGGGAGGTGGAGATGAAAGGGGGGAGGGGCGGCACTTGATCTTTACTCAGGACTGCTGAAAGGGTACACATGCACGTCTCAGGGGCCATCGATTAAATCTTCTCTGCTCTGTGGGGTTCTCCATTGCCGAGATCTTCTAACGACTTATGTGTTTCACGGGAGCGCTGCCTATTCGCCTGTTCTTTCGATTTGACCATTACCCCCAACCGTTCATCTTTAAAGAGAAGGTATAGACCGTATAGTTAGTGTCCATCACCGGCTCAAAATGATAGTCCTGTTGTAACAGTAGCTCGTGAAAGTAGAGCAACAGGGACAAACGTCAGTCCAAGGCCGAATATTCTTAATTCAGTTAAATCGGTGATTCATCGTACAAACGTTGTTGACAAAATCAATAAGTGTCAGACTAGATGTTAACAAGCATCCTTCTCCGATGATGGAACAATCGCAAACTGCCTTGTTTCCATGTGGCTCGTCATAGCACAACGAGCCCTACCTACCCCTTAGTGATGTGCCCAAGCGTGCTTATACTAATCTTCCCATTGCACGCCACTTTTAATTCCCCTGTAGCAAGGCTACTCTGTTATACTGTGATCGAGTCAGCCGCAAAAGCAGCTGCCCACGGTTTTACCCTCACAGGCTTATTAAACCGAAAGTGATTGTTGTCCGTATGGGGCAAATACAGTCCAGTATGACATCGCATTCTCAGAATATTATGCACTGTCTGGTCATGTGACCGGGTGCGACTCCGTATTTGACCGGTTGAGTCATTAGTCACGTGTTTCGGTTGTATCCCATAAGACACGTGACCGGATACAGTGCCATCTTTGATCGGTTGTAGCCACGTGGTCTGGTTTCTCCATTACTACGTGTGTTCGGATGCGACGCCATCATTGACCACTTGTAGCCAGTGAACACGTGGTCTGGTTGTAGTCATTACACATGCGACCGGAAGCAGCTCCATATTTCATCGGATGTGACCATTACCCATGTGTTCCGGATACAGCGCCATCTTTGAGCGGCTTTAGTCACGTGGTTTGGTTTTGCCATTACTACGTGTGATCGAATGCGACGCCATCTTTGACCGGCTTTAGTCGATGAGCACGTGGTCTGTTTATAGTCATTACAATGCGACCGGAAGCAGAGCCATACTTGATCCGTGTGACCATTACCCATGTTTATCGTTATGCGGTCAGTACGCTCTGAGTCATCCTCCGGTTTTCCCCAAAGACATGTCTGAACACGTTCACCCCTCTGACATAGCTCCGTGATGAGTCACCCAGTCGGCCACCCTCAGATCAACATCCTATGAGTTCAATATTTAGACTTTAATATTAGCACTACCCTCCGGCTATTATCAAGGAACAGAAGTATTTATCGACCACCCCGCCACTCTTCCACCCTTATCAATTATCAGAAGCACCTATCTAACCTTTCCTCCACTCACAAACCCCAGAATCCTTGTTATTGTTGTTTTAAGTGAAAGTTTCCCTCCTCGAGCGAATGTTTCTTGAGTAATTTGCATTGTGCATGAGTTTTGCTTGAAGCATGAAAAACGTGTAGTCACGTGAGCTGAATAATTATGTAACTCGGTAACTGGCAACGAGAAATCATTCTGCGGCTGGATCTCGTTGTTTGCCTATTAAAAGCTATAAGCTCGCCGGCATTCGAACCCACACTTACAAATGCCGAAATTGCTTCACTGTATTAGTAAGTGTGCATCGACCTAAAACCAACTAATCATTATCAAGAACCATTAAAATTGCCGCAGACGTTCATGTATCTCCACGAACCTACCTCAGCATACCGGCTTATACCGTCTACCTCTACGCCACCGTCGTAGGCCATCTATCCCTACATACCATCTTAGACCATCTAACTATACATACCATTTTAGACCATCTACCTCTACATACCATCTTAGACCATCTATCTGTACATACTATCTTAGACCATCTACCTCTACATACCATCTTAGACCATCTACCTCTACGCCACCGTCGTAGACCATCTATCCCTACATACCATCTTAGACCATCAAACTATACATATCATCTTAGACCATTTACCTCTACATACCATCTTAGACCATCTACATAAACATACTATTTTAGACCATCTACCTCTAACTACCATATTAGACCATCTAACTATAATACCATCTTAGACCATCTACCTCTACATACCATCTTAGACCATCTACCTGTACATACCATCTTAGACTATCTACCTGTACATACTATCTTAGACCATCTACCTCTTCATACCATCTTAGACCATCTACCTCTACATACCATCTTAGACCATCTACCTCTACATACCGACTTAGGCTATCTACCTGTTCATACTATCTTAGACCATCTACATCTACATATAATCTCAGGCCATCTAATTCTACATACCATCTTAGACCATATACCTGTACATACCATCTACCTGTACATACTATTTTAGACCTTCTACCTCTACATACCATCTTAGACCATCTACCTATACATACCGTTTTAGACCATCTACCTGTACATACTATCTTAGACCATCTGCCGCTACATACCATCTTAGGCCATCTACCTGTACATACTATCTTAGACCATCTAACTCTACATACTGTCTTAGACCATGTACCTCTACATAACATCTTAGACCACATACTTATACATACCGTCTTAGACCATTTACCTCTACATACCGTCTTAGACCATCTACCTCTATATACCGTCTTAGACCATCTACCTGTATATACTATCTTAGACCATCTACCTCTATATACCATCTTAGACCATCTATTTCTACATACCATCTTAAACCATCTACTTCTACATACCATCTAAGCCCATCTACCTCTACATACCATCTTAGGCCATCTACTTCTACATACTATTTTAATCCATCTACCTCTACGCCATCATCGTAGACCATCTACCTCTACGCCACCATCGTAGACCATCTGCCTCTATGCCACCATCGTAGACCATCTACCTCTATGGAACCATTGAAGACCATCTACCTCTACACCACCATCGTAGGTAATATACCTCTACGCCACCATCGTAGACCATCTACCTCTACGCCACCATAGTAGACCATCTACCTCTACGCAACCATCGTAGACCATCTACCTCTATGCCACCATCGTAGGCCATCTACCTCTATGCCACCATCGAAGACCATCTACATCTATGCCACCATCATAGGCCATCTACCGCTAGAAACCGTCTTAGACCATCTATCTCTAGATACCGACTTAGACCATCTACCCCTAGATACCGTCTTAGACCATCTACCTCTAGATACCGTCTTCTGCCATCTACTTCTACGTCACCATCGTAGACAATCTACCTCTACAACAGCATCGTAGACCATCTACGCCACCATTGTAGGCCATCTACCTCTATGCCACCATCGTAGACCATCTACATCTAGATACCGTCTTAGACCATCTACATCTATGCCACCACAGTAGACCATCTACCTCTACGCCACCATCGTAGACCATCTACCTCTACGCCACCATCGTAGGCCATCTACCTCTAGATACCATCTTAGACCATCTACCTCTAGATACCGTCTTAAACCATCTACCTCTAGATACCGTCTTAGACCATCTACATCTACGCCACAATCGTAGACCATCTACCTCTATGCCACCATCGTAGGCCATCTACCTCTATGCCACCATCGAAGACCATCTACATCTATGCCACCATCATAGGCCATCTACCGCTAGAAACCGTCTTAGACCATCTACCTCTAGATACCGACTTAGACCATCTACCCCTAGATACCGTCTTAGACCATCTACCTCTAGATACCGTCTTCTGCCATCTACTTCTACGTCACCATCGTAGACAATCTACCTCTACAACAGCATCGTAGACCATCTACGCCACCATTGTAGGCCATCTACCTCTATGCCACCACAGTAGACCATCTACCTCTACGCCACCATCGTAGGCCATCTACCTCTAGATACCATCTTAGACCATCTACCTCTAGATACCGTCTTAAACCATCTACCTCTAGATACCGTCTTAGACCATCTACATCTACGCCACAATCGTAGACCATATACCTCTATGCCACCATCGTAGACCATCTACCTCTATGCCACCATCGTAGGCCATCTACCTCTAGATACCGTCTTAGACCATTGTCAAGGTGCTGGGAGAGACAGAGATAGAAGTAGAAGAGACAGAGATAGAAGTAGGATAGACATAGATACAAGTAGGACAAGAACAGAGGAAAGTAAAGGAGAAAGAAAAGACATAATAGGGACTCTATACAAGAGCATACATAGAGAAAGACAGTAAAAGGAGATAGTACTCTAAACCAGTGTTATGACCAGACCTAGATAGGACATGCTTGTGTCATAGCTAGGACATAACTAGGACGTAACGGGATTCACTCCCGTAATAGGACAGAGTACCGTAAGCACGGGGATTACCCGTATACAGACTGAACTCTAGTATAGCTGTAGGATACGAGGACTGGACAACTGGACGACGTGGCAAGTGTGCCAGCACGCCGCACAACTAACAGCACGAGAAAGGGGGACGAGAAACTGGACTCAACATGTGAATTGAGTCAAACGGAGACTGACAGTCGGTGTGACAGGACATCCGTGTTTTCCCTTGCGGTGTATAGTTAGAGAGGGCATAGTTACACTTAATCAATGATAATAGATTGCAATTGAGTAATGCATGTTAACTGTGTATGCTCAGAGAGCGAGCTTTGTAAAATATAATTAAACATGAATTGTGATAGTCCATTCACACAACGATGTGTTTGTAGTTACGAGGGGTGAATGAAGTGTCCGCATGATTGTATGAAATCAGGATGTTGACAGGCGGAACCGAGATGGTGTTCAGAAGTGGGCCTTGAACCTACAAGAAAAAATTAATTGTTCGAGATGGTGTACAAGAGTGGGCCTTGAACCTACGAAAAAAAAATTGAGTGTTCGAAGGGGTTTTCAGAACTAATCTTTAAACCCACGGTAAAATTTTAAACGAAGTAGTGCTCACAAACCTACAAAAGATGGAATGACCAAGAAAGTGTACAGGAGTGTTCAGTGAAAATACAAATTGTAGTCAATCGGATCAGAAAGATTGATTAGAAAGTTGATTGCTAAAATTAAACCAAATTGTGTTTAGAGAATTGATAGATGAGTTTATATGTGAAAATTGTTATAATTGTGAAAGAATGAATATGAACATGTTTCACAAAGACGTTTCAGGTGAGGTCAAACAGAGGTGAAGACACAACGACATTGACACGACAGACGACAGACAAACATAAATTAATTAATTTCGCATTTCAGCATCCCGTCGGAGCGAATCATTGCACAAATATTTTTGAATGTGTTAACAACTTGTATGTACTATATTTTAAAAATAGTAACTTTTGCTGCTCTATATAAAAGAATGCAGAGCACGTGTAATTAGCAGCTCAACTTGAGTTCTTATAGGCTCAAGAGAACTCCAACTTTTTCAGATAAGTATACATTTAGTTTTGATAAAGTGATTAGATGGGCATCTCAAATTGAGTGATGTATATAATTAATATCATTATATAACATCTATTGTTCATTTCATTGCATATGCAAGTGTGTGTATAAACATTAGCAAAATGTCAACATTAGGAGAATTTATAAGGCAGGGATTTACTGCAGATAAATTAGAACAACGGGCAAGTGAGAAATATGGAGAATACACAGACAAGAAAGCAGCAGCTGAAAGAGATGAGAGAGCACAGGAACGTCAGCATCAGAAAGATCTTGCAGAACTGGCTGAGGCCACTAAATTAAAAGAGTTAGAAATTAGGGAAAAACAACTAGAAATTGAGTCACAAACGCAGATGAAGTTAAAGGAAATGGAGATTGAATCTCACGCACAGATTGCCACCACCAAGTTAAGAAGTAATGAAGAGGAAAACAAATTTAACAAGTACAAAGGGCTGATCAAACCCTATTGCCAAGGTGATTTCATATCTGCATAGACTGAAAACGTAGAGTTCCAATTTAAAATCCAAGATGTACCACGAGAACACTGGGCAGTGGTCTATATGAAGAATCTCTCGGGGGGGGGGGGGGCCTTTAAAAGTGATAGAATCTATCCCCCAAGAGCTCAGAAATAATTATGACTACATTAAACAACGTATTATGCAACATTTCTTACTAGACGCCCCAGGTTATCAAATACAATACTCCAAATTAAAACCCAAACCAACTGAAACGTTCATTGACTATCTCTCTAACGTACAGAGTGTATTTAGCAGATGGCTAGCTGCGGCAAAGTTAGACACAAACTTTGATAAACTTAAAAACTTAATGATAATGGACAAAGTCATCTCCACTTTACCATCTCCCTTTGCAAAGTTTCTGCAGCAAGCAGATATTGAGTCAATTGAACAGGTAGAGAAACGGGGGTCAGCATATTTTTCTTCCAATCGAGACATCTTTAAAACATCTGTGGAAGAATCTGAAATAGTATCATTTGCTAATAGTAAACCTCATAAACCATTTCAGAGGAGGAACAAACCTAAGTCTAAGCCACCTCAGTGCCCATACTGTCGTTTGTTTCACGAACAGTACTCGATGTGCGATAAGAACCCGGGATATCCGTCTCACTTAGAGATGATGATAAAGAAGCAAGAGAATATGAGAAACACGTATAGACGTGCAGTTAAATGCTTCTTTTGTCGTTCGTACGGACATTAAAGTTCTAAGTGTCTTGGACATTAGAAATTGAGAGCCAGTAATGCTATACTTATCGATACCTCTTCTGGGAGTGAAAGTGAGCATGAAAGTGAAAGTGAGGAAGTTTTACCATATGCTGATAATGTTGTAGCATCTATTTATGTTTTGAATTTTGATAATTGTGTTATTTGCCATCAATTTCACGAAGACGGTGTGCTGAAATGCGGACACACAGTACCATGCTCTACGGAGAATGCTAACGCAGTCACAGCCTCCAGTGGCAAACTAGTATTTCATGACAGGATGGTTAACAACAAACCTTGTCAGTTTTTAGTAGACAGCGGTAGTACCCTTATTGGCTTGAGGAAGGAATTGGCCAAGTCAGAAGATTATACGGGCGGCTCTGTAGAGTGCTGTGCATTCTCGGGTACCATAGAAAAATACCCTTTAGCAAAAGCCCGAATAAACACTCCATTCCTGTCCGGCACATTTACGTGCGCCATCTTAGAGAATCCGTGTACGGATTTGATAATTGGGTGCTTACCACAGTTGAAAAACTGTACCGCAGAACAAATATTAGCCTGGAGAGAAACCCACAAGGCTAATGCGGTAACAAGGTCAGAAACAAAGAAACAGCAAAATGACCTACAAGAAGAAATGTTACACCTTAAAACACCAAATGGTACAGTAACTAACAACAACAAAGAAAATTCCATAAAGACGCAATGCGCCATTGCATCCACCTCATCTTGTTTAAGAGGTGTGACCCTAAACATGACAGAAAACACGTCATGCGACTTTCAGGCACATAAAGGTAGTCTCATGACAAATTGCAAGAGAGACAACCTTAAAACTCAGCAAACGTTACCGCAAGTCAAACAAGGACAAATAGTCTCACGAATCTCAGTCGATTCGTTATTTGCTAATGGCTAATGGACTTACTAATTTACACTATAACTATACAAGAGCCAGAACCTTAGCTCATTTTGACTGGCAGAAATTTGTTAGAGATATTAAATATTTTTCTCCTCCATGTTTATTTTATCACCACTTAGAAAGAAATTGTAAATACTTTACAGCAGAGGACCAATCCACAACATTGGACTGTAAACACGGACATCAGACAGAAGATGAACACAATGCAATTACACCAGTTAATCAGACAAAAGACGAACACAATACAATTACACTAGTTAATCAGACAAAAGACGAACACAATGCAATTACACCAGTTAATCAGACAATAGACGAACACAATGCAACCACACCAGACAGTACCCAGATAGAAAAAGAACACAAAGCAAATACACCCAGCAATCACACAGAAAACACACTAAGCGCAACCACAATAGTGGATCAAACAGAAGACGACAATATAGAAAAATCAGAACCAACAATAGAATTGACTACAACAAGGGACAGCAGACAGATAAAACCAAAACTTATAAACAACAGATACGTACATACAACAGACTGGACAAAACACTTGCAAAAACTTAGACAAGTCGTCGAAAGGATAAGAGTATTTGGACTTACAGTAAAGCCCACCAAAGTGGAGCTGGGCTTGGAGAAAATAGAATTCTTAGGCCATACCATATCAAAAGGCCATTTGGAAACAGATAGCAAAATTGTGACAAAGATTCTAAATCTGACAATACCAGTCACCAAGAAACAAGTCAGAAGTTTGCTTGGATTGGTGAATTATTATAACAAGTTCATTCCCAATCTAGCGGAAATTACCAGTGTCTTTTCTAATTTATTGAAAAAGAATGTAAAGATTGATGTGAAAGATGCCATTCTAATTGATGCTTTATCAAAACTTAAACATTTGTTTAGCAATGTCCCAATACCCCGCTTGCCTAATCCTCAGTTACAATATTTTCTTAGGACGGATGCAAGCACAGTCTCGATCGCAGGCATTTTGAGCCAGAAATACAACGACATTCTCCATCCAATAATGTACGTAAGTCGAAAAATTACTCCTACTGAGGCCAAATACGGGGTTTCTGAATTGGAAGCGCTGTCGATTGTGTACTGTGTCCATAAACTCCATCGATTTTTGGCAGAGACACACTTTGTCATAGAGACTGACAACTCACCACTCACTGTCATGGAGTCAGGTGTCCACAAATATACAGATATACAGATGGTCCCTGGTACTCCAAAATTACTCATTTACTGTCAGGCACATCAGTGGCAAAAGTAACATACTGGCCGACGTGTTAAGTAGGCCTACAAACTTTAATGTGCCTGAATTACCAGAAGTCGACACAACTCTATCTGTGACTATGTTACCAGAAGTCGACACAACTCTATCTGTGACTGAATTACCAGAAGTCGACACAACTTCGTCTGTGACTATGTTACCAGAAATCGATCACACAGATATGACATAAGACACTCATGTCATCACTATTTACATGAAGTCAGTAAATTGTAATCCGCCATATTATTGACACATCATAAGAGATTCCGGAACATCGCATGGAACAGTGAACTATATACATAAGAACTTGTGAAATAGATTCCAAAAGGAAAGAGCGCAACATCTTCAGTGTGACTAGTTTAATTTAGTTAATCAGTTTGATAAATATGAATGTGTATATTATTATGTATATAAATATGATATAAATATAAATGTATGTAATTGTCATGTATTATAGAGAATTTTACCAGAGTTGCATAGAATAGAATAATTTTGGTAGATGTATTTAGTTGAATATACGTAAAAGCTGAACCGAGATGGTGTACGTAGTCAAAAGAAACACGATAACTTTAGTTTTTATAGATTAAATGCACCTTTCCCATTTCCCAAACTAAAGACACTTATAACTACTCTTAAAATTAGATAACTGAGATTTATCACATCCTAGCGTTCCACACATTAGTTTAGTATAGGTAGAACATCCGATTTATTTAATATAAATTAGTTAGGAATATAACATCACAAAAGAGTTTTTGTGTGTGTACCATCTAGATTTATAGTTAGATTAAGGGAACGAACACATTTCCCCCCATTTTAGTTAATTAGTTAGATTATCTTCCCTTAGTCAGCAAATCTCAGCACACGAAATCATAGTTAATATTAGTTAGTATACTTACAATAAGGGTGAGTAACCCACTTAACTTGTAGATAATGTATAGATAGATATAGTGCCATTTTTTTTCGCACTATTAATCGGATCAAAAAGCTTACCGAAAAACTGAGCCAAAACTTTAATGCACTATTTATTTTGCACTATATTTTATTTTCTTATTTTAATATATTTTATTTTATTTTCATTATTTTATTTTATTTTATTGCATTTCCCAAGATTATTTCCCTGTGTCATGATAATGTTATAATAATGTAAACACATAACATAACTTTTTAACTTGTGAGAACAAATGCAAGTACGAGAGACGAATGCAAGGACAGAATGAATGAATTAAATACAAGGAGAATCAAAAGCGGGCGAATTTTTTTCCGCGCCCAAGCGTTTTTATAATTTGTCTGCGTTCTCAGTGTAACACACGCGTTTCGTGATCTGGTGTGTAGTGCCACTATTCTGTTACAGGTATAGCAACATTTTTAAGTTTCCTAGATCGGCAAGGCGGTCACAAATTATGCTAACGCATTAATTGGTGACAGCATAAACCTATCTACGAGGCTTGAAAAACAGCATTCAATAAATTAGATACATACACCTATGTGTCTGATCTAAACATACAGTAAACTTAACTAAACACGCAAACAACCAGAAATACTTACAGATAAAAATGCACACAGCAATTAAATGGAAGGGGGGATAACCACGTGAACAGGGGACGTCACAGACTAACTGATACTTTGGTATACATTTGAATGTTTAGCCACAAACGGAAGTTAGAGAGGTGAACATCAGCACACACACAACTTGTAATATAGTTGGAAAAACATTACACGGGAGCATGAATTCATATTCATGTATTGTACCCTAAAAAGTGCAATCTGGACGGGGTGTCGGTAAATAGGCAGTTTGAGAAGCAGGCCGTAAAGGCAATGGTCTTCGGTTCGTTACAGCTCTCATATGTGTAATGGGATGAGTATTGACTCTAGCCAACAGTACAGTTGTGCTACACTGATTAATAAGCCAGTGAATAAACACAACAATGTGACATCAGATAGTCAGAAGTTAGTGATTATACCTAGGACAAGAGGACATAACCCTACCAGCACTTGACAAAATTAGACCAAACTAATTTTTAAATGTTACGAAAGATTGCGCCACACCCATGAGTTAAAGTTGGTGACGCAATGCGACGGGGGACGGAAGCGTGTCAAGGTGCTGGGAGAGACAGAGATAGAAGTAGAAGAGACAGAGATAGAAGTAGGATAGACATAGATACAAGTAGGACAAGGACAGAGGAAAGTAAAGGACAAAGACAGGACATAATAGGGACTCTATACAAGAGCATACATAGAGAAAGACAGTAGAATGCGATAGTACTCCAAACCAGTGTTAGGACCAGACCTAGACAGGACACGCATGTGTCATAGCTAGGACATAACTAGGACGTAACGGGATTCACTCCCGTAGTAGGACAGAGTACCGTAAGCACGGGGATTACCCGTAAACAGACTGAACTCTAGTATAGCTGTAGGATACGAAGACTGGACAACTGGACGACGTGGCAAGTGTGCCAGCACGCCGCACAACTAACAGCACAAGAAAGGAGGACGAGAAACTGGACTCAACATGTGAATTGAGTCAGACGGAGACTGACAGTCGGTGTGACAGGACATCTGTGTTTTCCCTTGCGGTGTATAGTTAGGGCATAGTTACACTTAATCAATGATAATAGATTGCAATTGAGTAATGAATGTTAACTGTGTATGCTCAGAGAGCGAGCTTTGTAAAATATAATTAAACATGAATTGTGATAGTCCATTCACCCAACGATGTGTTTGTAGTTACGAGGGGTGAATGAAGGGTCCGCATGATTGTATGAAATCAGGTTGTTGACAACCATCTACCTCTAGATACCGTCTTAAACCATCTACCTCTAGATACCGTCTTAGACCATCGACATCTACGCCACAATCGTAGACCATCTACCTCTAGATACCGTCTTAGCCCATCTACGACTACACCACCAACGCAGGCCATCTAACTCTATACGCTACCATCATAGACCATCTACCTCTAGATACCGTCTTAGGCCATCTACGTCT
Organism: Cepaea hortensis; assembly: GCA_963921405.1. Classification (NCBI taxonomy): domain Eukaryota; kingdom Metazoa; phylum Mollusca; class Gastropoda; order Stylommatophora; family Helicidae; genus Cepaea; species Cepaea hortensis. The sequence continues at coordinate 37,197,934 of OY992887.1, read as the reverse complement.
ACACCACCAGCGTAGGCCATCTAACTCTACGCCACCATCGTAGACCATCTACCTCTACGCCATCATTGTAGGCCATCTACCTCTACGAAACCATCGTAGACCATCTACCTCTACGAAACCATCGTAGACCATTTACCTCTATGCCACTATCCCAGGCCATCTACCTCTAGATACCGTCTTAGACATCTACCTCTAGGTACTGTCTTAGACCATCTACCTCCAGGTACTGCCTTAGACCATCTACCTCTATGTACTGTCTTAGACCATCTACCTCTCCGCCACCATCGTAGACCATCAACCTCTAGATATCGCCTTAGACCATATACCTCTAGATACCGTCTTAGGCCATCTACCTCTACGCCACCATCATAGACCATCTACCTCTACGCCACCATCGTAGACCATCTACCTCTAGATACCATCTTAGACCATCTACCTCTACACCACCATCGTAGACCATCTACCTCTACGCCACCATCATAGACCATCTACCTCTACGCCACCATGGTAGGCCATCTACATCTAAGCCACAATAATAGACCATCTACCTCTACGCCACCATGGTAGGCCATCTACATCTAAGCCACAATCGTAGACCATATACCTCTAGATACCGTCTTAGCCCATCTACGTCTACACCACCAACGTAGGCCATCTACCTCTACACCACCATTGTAGGCCATCTACCTCTACGTCACCATCGTAGACCATCTACCTCTACGTCACCATCGTAGACCATCTACCTCTAGATACCGTCTTAGACCATCAACCTCTACGCCACCATCGTAGACCATCTACCTCTACGCCACCATCGTAGACCATCTACCTCTAGATATTGTCTTAGGCCATCTACCTCTACGCCACCATCGTAGGCCATCTACCTCTAGATACCGTCTTAGGCCATCTACCTCTAGATACCGTCTTAGACCATCTACCTCTAGATACCGTCTTAGACCATCTCGCTCTACGCCACCATCGTAGGCCATCTACCTCTACGCCACCATCGTAGACCATCTACCTCTAGATATTGTCTTAGGCCATCTACCTCTACGCCACCATCATAGGCCATCAACCTCTACGCCACCATCGTAGACCATCTACCTCTAGATACCGTCTTAGACCATCTCGCTCTACGCCACCATCGTAGGCCATCTACCTCTATGCCACCATCGTAGGCCATCTACCTCTACGCCACCATCGTAGACCATCTACCTCTAGATATTGTCTTAGGCCATCTACCTCTACGCCACCATCATAGGCCATCAACCTCTACGCCACCATCGTAGACCATCTACCTCTAGATACCGTCTTAGACCATCTCGCTCTACGCCACCATCGTAGGCCATCTACCTCTATGCCACCATCGTAGGCCATCTACCTCTACGCCACCATCGTAGACCATCTACCTCTAGATATTGTCTTAGGCCATCTCGCTCTACGCCACCATCGTAGGCCATCTACCTCTACGCCATCATCGTAGGCCATCTACCTCTACGCCACCATCGTAGACCATCTACCTCTACGCCACCATCGTAGGCCATCTACCTCTACGCCACCATCGTAGACCATCTACCTCTAGATATTGTCTTAGGCCATCTACCTCTACGCCACCATCGTAGGCCATCTACCTCTACGCCATCATCGTAGGCCATCTACCTCTACGCCACCATCATAGGCCATCTACCTCTACGCCACCATCGTAGACCATCTACCTCTACGCCACCATCGTAGGCCATCTACCTCTACGCCACCATCGTAGACCATCTACCTCTAGATATTGTCTTAGGCCATCTACCTCTACGCCACCATCGTAGGCCATCTACCTCTACGCCACCATCGTAGGCCATCTACCTCTACGCCACCATCGTAGGCCATCTACCTCTACGCCACCATCGTAGGCCATCTACCTCTACGCCACCATCGTAGACCATCTACCTCTACGCCACCATCGTAGGCCATGTTTCATAATTTCTCTCGGTCTGTTTCTGCCTTTTCTTCATGTGACCTTTTCAATCGTCAAGATATTTTCAAATGCTTATCTTCTCAATACAAAATCAAAGAATAATGCTTCTTTCTCATAGTGCCTATAATGTTGTACATTCATTAAACACAAAACAATTACGATTATTTACTTGGTAAAGAAGAAATTAAACAACGTCCATAGCCGACAACTAAACTATATTCCCGTTGGAGATATTAACATTAGGACTTGAAGTATTATGCTATCGCATATGTTAGGTCATAATATGATGAGGTCAGATGCCAGATCTCTTCCAAACCTATTTTTCTTACTTGAAAATTCCTATAAAATTATATGATGCCATATTTAATTAGGTTGTGCACACACACAGGCTCAAAGACCCCTCTGCCATACACCGCAAGGTACTATATTGGCAGTAAATGACAGTGCAGACACTACAGCAAACGGCGACACAGTTTAGAGTTGAATAACTTGATACCATCTTGGTAAACATGAACACTAACTATCATCATCATGTGATCTATCAGATGCCAGATCTCTTCCAAACCTATTTTTCTTCTTAGGAAAATCCTATAAAATTATATGATGCCATATTTAATTAAGTTGTGCAGACACTACAGCAAACAGCGACACAGTTTAGAGTTGAATATCTTGGTACTATCTTGGTAAACATGAGCACTAACTATCATCATCATGTGATCTATCAGATTGCGTTCACTGCCAAAAAAAAAAAAAACTGCCAATATAATACCTTGTGTTGTATGACAGGAGGGTCTTGAGCCTGAGGAATTAAGGCCGCCTGGCTAGTGCAGTAGTCGCGAACTGTGCAGGGTTTTTTTTGCCCCCGAGAGAAAAAACTCCACACCTTACAGGGGATTCGAACCCGGGTCTCTCTGAAGCAGAATACGACAATCTAACCACTCGGCTAGCCGCTCATCCATTTAAATAACATGACAAGTAAATGCACAAATATGAATGGGAATCTCACAGACCCATACTTTGTGCGCGCGCGCGCGCGTGTGTGTGTGTGTGTGAAGTGAGTCATTACAAAAATTAACTTTTATTTCGAACGAAACAATGTGTATTTACGAGGTGCGTTGTGTGTGTGTGTGTGTGTGTGTGTGTGTGTGTGTGTGTGTGTGTGTGTGTGTGTGTGTGTGTGTGTGTGTGTGTGTGTGAAGTTAGTCATTACAAAAATTAACTTTTATTTCGAACGAAACAAAGTGTATTTACGAGGTGCGTTGTGTGTGTGTGTGTGTGTGTGTGTGTGTGTGTGTGTGTGTGTGTGTGTGTGTTTTAAACATTTGCAAATACAATATATACATAGTAAATACATTCATATATACATTGTAATATTACATTCATGGCATGGTGTAATTACCTACACATAACTTGTTGATGATGATGGTGGAGTAATCATTTACTCTCATGCATAGTAAAATCTTTCAATATTAATTCTTTCATACTCCTAGTATCATTATTCACTTACCTGCGTTTAAAACACAGCTGCGACCGATTTGGCAGCAGATCGTGTCGTGCTGTGTATTAACGTGTTGGTATGTGAGCCGGTCGTTCAGAAAGCAATGGCAAACTACTGAACGTAAACTTTCCAAGACATCAACAACAGCAGTAAACTGACAACATCAAAGAGGATGCTAAAAACTTAATCCCTTTGAGTGCTTCCAAGATCACTCGTACCAGAAGAATTCTTATGGAGAACATGAAAGCACTATTGGCCGTCTGGAGTGAAGACCGGAACCAACGGAATATGCATGTTATAGTGTGTTTTTTGTTTTGTTGCCTCAATATAAAATTGAATATCTCAGTAACCATCTGAGGTAAAATAATGAGATTTAGTATATAACCTTATCATTATGTCCACCCAACAAAAAAATTGTTGTTCTGGAGATTGTACAGCAGATTTCAATTTTTGCTTATATGAGGTATATATTTTACCGCCCCGCCATGAATGCCTTAATTTTTTAGAGTATTACAGCTCAGCAAGACCCATTCGCGCTAATTTTAAAATTGTCTGGCTGTCTTTCGTTTTTGGACAGACTGAGTGTTATAGTTCAGAGGCGTCGTCAAACTGTGGGTTCTTTCATGAAACGTGATTATATAAATAAATCTTACCATTAATGTAATCTTAATAGCTAATATTTGAATGTGTTAATACTGTTCAATGGGATTAAAAGTGAAATTGTGTACACTTCAAAACATCGCTATGAAGTTGTACACATATTTTTGTCAAGAAGCTGATCGCAGGAAACTGTTTCATGCTGTTACAAATCCCGAAAAAAAGAACAGTGCATACATTAGGTTTGAGTAAACGATCGTTTCGTCTATGGGTGCAAGAATCTGGAATGAAACCAACACGCGATAAGCAAACGGTAGGTAGAAAGGCAATTATAGACAGCTCTGACAAGGATGTCATCAGACGAGTTATTATAAAAATGATGGATGCCAAAGAAACATTGAGTGTAAGAAAACTGAGGGTTTTGTTGAGAAAGGACAATAACATAGAGCTATCCAAAACAACTTTGTAGAAAATTATAAGGACATTAGGCTTCACTTTTAGAAAGTACAAGGGAGGTAGAAAGATCCTTTGCGAGCAACCGCATTTAGGGGCCATGAGAAGCAGATACCTACGTGAAATAAGGGAAATGCGCAAAGAAAATTATGACATAGTGTATTTGGATGAAACGTGGATCAATGCGCAACACTCAAGTGAAAAGGAATGGCAATCAATGGATGGAAAGATAAAACGTTATGTGCCCAGTAGTAAAGGACAGCGTTTGGTCATAGCCCATGCTGGTAGTACTAATAATGGCTTACTACAGAATGCTGGGCTCGTGTTCGTATCAAAGCATACAGACAATAGGGATTATCATAATGAGATGAATGGTAATGTATTTAGAGATTGGCTCGAGAATACAGTACTTCCATCTCTTGATAGACCGTCTTGTCTAATCATGGACAATGCATCATATCACAATGTTGTTGCCCAAGAAGACAAAATACCTACGGCATCGAGCACAAAGGAAGCAATAAAGATATGGCTCCGAAGGGAAAATATACCATTTCCAGAAACATATTTCAAGCTACAGTTGTTGTCCCTTATAAAACAGACGCAAAAAAGCAAGAAATGTCAAATTGATAAGTTGATAGATGAGCATGGCCATAGGTGCTTGAGACTTCCGCCGTATCATTCTCATTTAAACCCTATAAAACTTGTGTGGGCTAAAATTAAAGGACAAGTGGCAGCTGCCAATACTACATTCAAATTGTCTGACGTCAAGATACTAACCCAGTCCGCGCTATTAAATATTGATAAAAGTTACTGGAAAAAATGTGAGGACCATGTGTTGAAAGAGGAAGAGGACTATTGGAAAAAGGATGGATTGAATTTTATGCAACCGAGAGCAATCATCAACCTACTGGAATCGTCCGACACAGATTAAGGTCTGAGCAGAGTATGCCCTGGCCATCCTCACTGTCAGCCCTACACAGATGGGAAGACTTGAAAAGGTACAAAACGAAGCCATGCGCATCATTTTGGGCTGCACGAAAGACACCAGCTGTGTATCAATGAGATACCTCCTTGACTTCCCGACAATAGAACACAGGATCAAGATCTGGAGAGCTCGTGCATTCTTAAAAATAAGTGCCGATGAGCACTTCCGGTATAATGGCGACGCGATGACTCGTTGTCTTGAGGGAGACGCTGTTCAGTGTTTTTCTGTGGATTCCCTATGGAAATTCCCGTGAAATTCGTGTGGATAGTGTTTTTCCTTTGGATTATGTGATGTTATTTCGTGTTCGTTAATTGGAAGTGTTCAAAAGAAGCCACGGAAGGCAGGTGGTGGATGAAATTATGAGGGCAGCCGACAGATATTTGTTGGTTATGGTCTCGAGTTTCGCGACGGCAAGCTTTCTCTCTTTCGAGAGACACTGATTGCGGTCACCCGGCCAGTATGGTCACTGCCATAGAGGAAAGCAACGGCAAACTACCTCTTTGAAATTGCCTAGTTTATTATGATTCGCTTAAAGACTGATCATCGCAAACAAGGACAGAGACATTAAAATTAGGAACATGGAACGTTAGGACGTTAAACAACGACGGAACATTAGAGAACATAACACAAGAAATTCAAAGAGAAAAAATTAATATATTAGGTATGTGCGAAACGAGATGGACAGGAGCAGGCATCAAGATACATAAAGATTTTAAGATTATTTATTCTGGAGGTGAGGATCGACATAGGGGAGTGGCAATAATTTTGGACCGGAAAACATCAACGTCTGTTCAGGGATATTGGGCCGTGTCGGACAGAGTATTACTAGTTAAATTGAGTGGCAGACCTTTTAACATAAATGTTATTCAAGTATATGCCCCAACAGGAGAGTCTAGTGAAGATAGTGTAGAGGAATTTTATAATGACATAGAGTCTGCCTTAAAGAAATGTAAAAATTCAGAAATAAACATCATAATAGGGGACTTCAATGCAAAAGTAGGAAATCAAGGGGATAGATACACAGTAGGAAACTATGGTTTAGGAGAGAGAAATGAAAGAGGATACAGACTAGTAGAGTGGGCAAAAGAACAGGAAATGATTGTAGGAAACACCTGGTTCAAACAACACCCTAGAAGATTATGGACATGGAGGAGTCCTGATAGCAGGATTAGAAACCAGATTGACTACATTCTCATTAGCAGAAGATTTAGAAACGCCCTAACAGTAGCAAAAACAGTTCCCAGTGCTGATTGTTATAGTGACCACAGATTACTCACAGGAACATTGAGGATAAAGTTGAAGAAAGTCAAGTATACAACAGGGAACACTAAATATGATTTGTGTACATTGCGTAATGACAAGGAAATACAAATCAAATTCAACATAGAAGTACAGAACAGATTTGAAATATTGTCTGATCTAGAGATCCTATTCCAGGATGTGGATGATCAATGGGAAATGTTAAAGAATTCAATCAATGTGGCTGCAGAAACAACTATTCCAAAATTAAAGAAGGTGGGTCGTAAGAAATGGATGACTGAGGAAATTTTACACTTAATGGAAACAAGAAGACTCAACAAAAATAATCCTGCCAAATATGAAGAAATTCACAGACAAGTCAGAATATTATGTAGGAAGGCAAAAGAATCATGGCTTGAGGAAAAGTGCTTAGAAATTGAAAAACAACACAACAGTCAAAATACCAAATTAGTGCACAAAAGAATTCAGGAACTTACTAATAAAAGAACAAGTACATCAACAGGCTGTCTAAAAACTAAAGATGGCAAAATCATAATAGAAAAAGATCAGATTCTACATGTATGGACAGATTATGTGAAAGACCTGTATAATGATAACAGAGAGGAACAGTATGCTATTAGATTTAATAATGAAGGACCAGCAATTTTAAAGATGGAGGTTCAAAATGTTCTTAAGCATATGAAAGCTGGCAAGGCCCCCGGTGCAGATAACATCACAACAGAAATGATTAAAGCTTTAGAAGAATTTGGACTAGAGCAAGTCACTAGACTGCTGAACACATTATATGATACTGGAGATATACCTTTGAATTATGTAATTCTGTATTTATTGCAATCCCAAAGAAACCAGGAACCTTAGAATGTGATCAACATAGAACAATTAGTATAATGAGTCACATCACAAAGATTTTGTTACGAATTATCATGCAAAGAGTGAGAAAGAAAATACAACCTGAAATAGGGGAAGAACAATGTGGTTTTGTAGAAGGAAAGGGTACAGTAAATGCTGTGTATATGCTGCGAACAGTTATTGAACGTGCTTTAGAAGTAAACAAGGATATACATCTTTGCTTTATTGACTACACAAAGGCTTTTGATAGAGTTAGACATGTCAACATTGTGGATATGCTTGCAGATCTACAAATTGATGGGAAAGACATTAGACTTATAAAAAACATATATTGGAAATAACAAGCTGCCATAAGAATTGATAATGAAGTAGGACAATACAAACCTATTAAGAGAGGTGTTAGGCAGGGATGTGTAATGTCTCCAGATCTTTTTTCCCTATACAGTGAAAATATTTTCAGAAATGTAGAAGACCTAAATGGAATCAGCATTGGAGGACGAAACATAAATAACATTAGATATGCAGATGATACAGTATTGATTGCAGACAATGCACAGGATCTGCAACAATTAGTAGACGCTGTGGTTGTACACAGTGAGCAGCTGGGGTTGGAATTAAATTGTAGGAAGACACAGGTTATGGTCGTCACTAGGAAGAACGAAGTACCACAATGTAATATACAAGTAAATGGGAATATTCTTCAACAAGTGAATCGGTTCAATTATCTCGGAACAGTCATAACATCTGATGGCAGATGCCTTGAAGAGATTAGAACAAGAATCGCCATTGCGAAAGTAGCCTTTAGCAAGATGAAAAACATTCTGACCAATAAAATGATGTCAATTGAAACGAGAAAAAGAGTGTTGAGGGGATACATAGAGCCTGTTCTTTTGTATGGATGTGAAACTTGGACAATGTGCAGTCAAGCGGAAAAACATCTGATGGCTGCAGAAATGTGGTTTCTGAGGAAAATGCAAAGAATACCATGGACAGATAGAAAAACCAATGACCAAGTACTACAAGAGACAAATGAAAATCGTAGATTGATTAGAGAAATTAGACGTAGACAGTCAACATTTTTTGGACATGTTATGAGAAGAAATGGACTGGAGAACTTAGTGACAGCTGGCAAAATCGAAGGGAACAGACCAAGAGGAAGACCGAGAGGAAAATACCTGGATGGCTTAGCCACATGGCATGGACGAGACAGGAACACTGAGCTGATCCACGACTCTGGTGATCGAGTGAAATGGCGAATCATGACCGCCCACGCTTTCCGGCATGGCACATGATTGATTGATTGAGCAGCACCTCTGCATGACGCTATATTCAGAGAAAAGGGTGACAGGCTAAAGAGAGGCAAATCATGGATGGGTCGGGCGGAAGATGTCGTCAGACAGGTCTGCAGTCTTACCAGTATCAACCCCGGCAAGGAATGGGTGCCGGTGCCTCCAGCTTTTAAGTGCACTTTCTCCTGCATTATCACACTCGACAGACGGTGCAGAGAGCTGAACCCTGTCGCTGTCAATGCAGAAGTCAACGCGCTCATCTATGAACACTCATATAGCCCCAAAGTGCTCATCTATACAGATGGATCTGTTGTAAAGCAGCACAGAAGTGCGTGGGCATTTACAGCCCATTCAGCGGGCCGAACCGTTCAAGAATCCAGTGGTGCCCACTCTATGACCTCGAGCAGCATGACGATGGAGGTGATGGCAGTTACACAGGCTTTTATATGGCTGGAATCACAGCATTATACCAACGTGTGTGTACTAAGTGACTCAATGCGCATGATTCGGAAGGTCGAAGCTGGATCTGTACGTAGACGGTGGACTGAGTCGCTGCGGAAGTCTGTTGTTCGTAATGTCACCTTCATCTTCGTCCCGGGACATGCGGGAGTCGAGGGAAATGAACGAGCTGATAAACTGGCTGGCTCTGCACCCCCTGTAGATGGCCAGCCCATGGATCGTGCAGGTGTTATGAACGTCCTTAAAGATATGGCGAGAACAGAGGACTTTGACGTCAGTGAATCCACATCGCTGTCCAGGATGAAAGACTTGGGAGTAAGAATTCGGCAGGCCAGATGCGAGAGGTACATCGGGAAAACAAGGCGCCTCGTCAACCAACACAGAACTGGCACTATTAGCCACCGGACGCTGATGCATATGCTGGGGGGGGGGGGGAGGATCTGAGCACCTATGGACATGTCCGGAGTGCAATGAAGATACCCCAACTGATAACTGATAACTGAAGAAACAAGAAGGAAATGAAAAATAAGGTAAGAAATATATTCCTTCTACTTTCCTGTTAATTTACAAATTATTTACCCCGTGCCTCTGTACATTCTCTGTCTTTACTAATATTACACATTGCACCCCTCTCGGGATTCTCCGTGGTGAAGTGGTCAAGCCGTCTGACTCGGGCTCCGAAGGTTGTATGTTCGATTCCGGGCCGCGTCCTTCATTTCACGAGTGCATTTTTTCGGAGACTCCCGAGGGTCGTCGCTGGAGCTACTGAGTTCGTGCTTTGTGCGTCGCTTTCCGCGCTGCGGAAAGAAACTGAGCCATATGGGATAAACACCCGGTGCAATGCAGCCGACCCTGTCGAATTTAAGCTAATTCTTTCATTGCACCCACTCTCATACGAATCCGGATACGCCTTTGTGTGTCAACAGAGTTGACATGTCTCACATTACCGTAAAAATAACTTCGTTAGCGAGAAATCACTAGTTGTTCAGCAAAAGATCAAAGGAATGTCGCCGCTTTCAATGATTTAAGTTGTTTTTGGACCTTTCAAAGACATATTCCTTGGGTGGGGGTAAATATAAGACGGCTGGAAAAATTTCATAACGATGCAACAGACAGTTTTCAAAATAATTGATCGTGAATGAAGGCAACCAAATGTGGACATACTATAGCAAGATGGTTGGTTATCCAAGTGAAAGCAAAGTCTCTCTATGAAGATCTAGCTAAGAAAGCGGCTGAGAGCAGTACTAGTAGTGCTGATGATAGTTTTGGAGCACGTCGTGGTTGGTTTGAGAACTTTGAGCGCTTTAAGAAGCAAGAATCATCTGCACAACATTCAGACAACAGGTGAAGCGGCGAGTACTGGTGATACTGCAGCTGCGGAGGTTCCCTGCAGAGTTAAAGGCCATGATTGAGGAGGGTGGTTACCAGGGTTGCCACTTTTTTTTTGACCAAAAGTATCTAGAAACGACCCAAACAACATCCATAAATATCTAGATTTCGTTGGAAAGTATCTAGGAAAAATATCCAGATTGAGAAAGTAAGAAATTACATATGTATTGATGTGACTGACACTCTCCCTGGCGAAAAGTTTACGGCTGTCGCCGTAATCCCGTATATTCTCGTGAGTAACGCAGCTGCGCCCGAACCGACAGCGGTTCGAGCCGCGCTGGTAACTTATAGGGGTATGTGAGCCGGTCGCTCAGAAAGCAATGGCAAACTACTGAGCGTAATCTTGCCTTGTACATCAACAGCAGCTGAAAAATTCTAATGTTGACTGCACCATCCTGTAAGGGATATGCAACATTAAAAAGAAAATTGATGTGACTTACCTATAGAATCATGTCCTAATCTTCACTGATGCCTGTCTCATAAGATGCACTTAGCTTGAATGATGAAGTTGAAGCTTCAGATTCAAAATGACTCTGGTATGCTTTAGCTGTTCCAATTTCTTTTATTACACGATCAGGGAGCTGATAAGTTGAACAGCATTTTCCTGCTCTCATCAGGCCAAATCTTATTGTCAATATAGCATTTAAGAGATCAATTTTCATCCTGTTTCTTAGTTTACATTTTGTATAATTCACAGTACTGAAAACTCTTTCCGCATCAGCATTTGAATGGGATAGTATCATGGCAGACATCGCGCATTCAAAGAGCTCACAGAATGGACTGTTACCTGAGACATCTTTAAATTGTCTTACTTCACTCCAAAAAGCTTCAGTTTCTGTTTTGTTTGTCCAGTCAACCAAATTTATTTTTGGTAACTAATATTCTGCTTCCGCCACACTATTATCAGTAGCCCCTAAAAATTTAATAACTTGACAATATTTAGGTATGTCCTTTACTGGCTGAGGTATGTTGTTAATAGAAAAGAGTGAAATATGTTTCAATACATCTAAATTTTCAGGAAGTCTCTGCTTCAGTTGATCGAATAATGAGACAAGAATATCTTGACAGCGCTTTCTTAAGTTGTTCTCTTCATTTTCTGTTAACAGTCCTTTTGTTTTTAAACCATCAATTTTTGATTCGATTTGGTATCCCAGGTATGGCTTGGGAGCCAAATAGCTCTCTATAGTGCAAGTGAACAAGTCAGCTTTAGAAGTTGGCAATATAAGTCTTTTACCAATTGAGTGAAATAGCAAAGTGAGGTCGTCAAGTAATTTAACTTTATCAACATTTTGAGATTCAAATAGTTTATTAACTTTTTGCACTTCACTTAAAATGGGTTGTGAAAAGGAATGCCAAATTTTTTTCATCACTGTACATTCCATATAGTATTTCAGCTGTGTAGCACTTTTCATTTTGTCTTGCTATTTCGAAGTGCGTCTTCAACTCCAACCATTGGTTCACAATTACTTCAACAGCTGGTTGAATTGATAACCATCTAGGTTTGCAATATGACAGAATTTTCAGTGGTGTGGAACTTTCATTTAATGCTTTATATAAATTATTATATTGTCTGACAGATAATTTGGAGAACCAGTTATGTGTTTCAGCAATAAGGAATTCCAAATTCCTTGGTAAACATTCTGACTGATGAGGCATGTGATAATGCTAGCTACAAGGAATGACACGCACATTTTATGAGGATTAAAGATGGGATATCTTCCTTCAATTTTGCATACACGCCATGGTTGATACCGACCATTACCAATGCATTATCGGTTCCAATTGCAGCCAAATTCTTTAAGTTTAAATGTTTACTGACCAAAAGTTTCTTCAGTGCCCTTATGCGCCCTTATACTCATTACCCGGGGGGGGGGGGGGGTGCCAGATTGTTGAGCGTTGACCCAAGTCAGTTCAAAGTTTAAATAATGGCAGTTACCATAATTTACGCGCGTCCAGATCAAACATAAAATGGGTAAATGCAACCGAAAGAAAAGTAAAATCTAGAAAGTATTCAAAATATCCAACACCAAATGAAAAGTATCTAGAATTGCATCCAGCATCCAGACGTCAGAAAACGGTATCCAGACGCCGGCAAAAACCTCTAGATCTGGATATAAAATATCTAGAATGGCAACTATGGTGGTTACTGTCCAGGGACACATTTTTTGTTCAAGCAAAGAAGAGCCAGGAAAAGAGGAGGAAGAGGTTACAGTTTCATCCTCATATGAAGAGGCAGAATTTAATGCCTCTACGTCCCAATATCTCAACCACTCGCCCTCCAACCCATCTCTATTTTTTTTTGTTTTTTGTTGTTGCATATCCTTTACATGACATCGCTGTCAACATCAGCATCTTTCAGCTGTAGGCTATGTTGATCTCTTGGCAAGATTACGCTCAGTAGTTAGCCATTGCTTTCTGAGCGGCCGGCTCACATACCCCGTAAGTTACCGATGCGATTCGAACCACTGCTGATTCTCACCGTCATCACGTCACCGACGAGAGTATACGAGATTACGGAGAAAAGTCATAACCTCTAAGCCACGAAGCCGCCCACCTCTATTTAGCCAATAATTATCAACAACCATCAAAATAAACATTACTGTAGTACACAATACGCTGTATTTAATTAAATTCTATGGGAAATAGTGTTTCGCCATACGTCGTTTCACTTAACTTAACTTAACTTCTGGCCTAGAGAGACAACAGTGGAAGATAAACTCTATGGACCGCTGAATGAACTAAAAAAGACTGTTAGATTCATACAAGAGACTAACTAACTAAGAGACAACATTGCAGTTATAAACATATTTTAGGCGAACGAAAGAAGAAGAAGAAGACTTAACGTCGCGTTTTCCAAGAACGTAACCCCGACGTTAACCGGGGCCTTCCAGTAAATAAATAGGATATGATTTAAAAAAAAAAAATTAGTTATCATTGAATGGGTGATTTGTTAACCATTACAACAAGCGTCCCATTTTATATTACATTATGTATTATATTTTACAAATAGAGAGAGAGAGAGAGAGAGAGAGAGAGAGAGAGAGAGAGAGAGAGAGAGAGAGAGAGAGAGAGAGAGAGAGAGAGAGAGAGAGAGAGAGAGAGAGAGAGAGAGAGAGAGAGAGAGAGAGAGAGAGAGAGAGAATATTCTTTCTTCTACTTCTTCATCAATGCCTATGAATTTTCTTCTCGTCAGTAACAAATGTCCAGTAATCTCCCCTAAGTCGCTCTTCTGTGTTTTGGTTGTCTGGATACTGTTTACCTGTCTCGTCTGCTGGACAATTTCATGAACAGGTATGTTCTGTATAACTGTATTTAATATTTTATCTTTTAGTGTAGTATATTTTCTTTCTCTACAGCTGGTTTCAGAAGAGTAGAAATCTATAAAATTTATTGTCATTCAAGGATGGCTGTACTATTACTGTGTCTGTCGAGCCAGTGGGACAGTCCAAGAGACTATTGAATAATTGAAATGAAATCAATGAATGAAGTTATCTTCTAAATAATCGACAGTTTAGCAGAGCAGAACTTATTTTAGATGGCGGTATCAGTGAGTATGAGACAAGTTCAGTCACGCGAGTCCTTGTCAAGTGTGTATATGTGTTTGCGGTTATTATTTCTCGGCAGGATCTTAGCGACCTTTATTTCATTTATAATGCCATATCTCGCTGTAGTCACAATCTTTATCCTTCTCTATGATTAACTATGAAGGTTTCCACTCAGGCATTGAAACCTTTGCTGCAGCGATTGATCTTGAGGACGCATACAACAGAGTACCATTGTATTTTTTTATGTTTCAGCTTCTTGAACTAAAAGTAAGTCCATTCCTCTTTAGTTGGATCGCTGTAGCCCTCTTCCAACGGAAAGTAGTTTTTAGATGTGGCAGTTGGACTTCGGAACCAACAACAATATATCCTGGCCTACCACAGGGATCACCATTATCTCCGGTACTGTTCAACGCCTACACAGTGAGAATCACCAGTGAGCAGATCACTGGACCTGGCAGGACATTGTCATATGCCGATGATGTTTTAGTGTATCGTCAGGGTAAGGATAGAGAGCAGGTTGCTGTGGAACTACAAACCAAACTCAATCGCATAAGTACTTGGTGTGATGAAGCTGGGGCAATGGTCAACCCAACAAAGGCAACATTGAATTGGTTCTCGTTGAATAATCATATTGTCAACACTCCAACACCAACTGTAATGCTGTGTTCAGAGAATGGGGAAAGAACGCAGGCAATGAATTACCTAGGGATACGGTTTGATCGAAGCCTTGCTTATAATGTGCACATAGACCAGGTGATAACAAAGGCCAAGCGGGGTTTGGCTGCGATGCGGGTGATGGTGGCAGCAAACTGTGAGCAGCGCCATCTATGTCTTCTGTACGAGGGGCTGGTCATGTCCGTTTTGGAGCATGCAATGGCAATCCTGACTCTCAGCCATAAGCAGATAGAAAGGATGGAAAGGATACAGAATGAAGCTATGCGCATTATTCTTGGATGTACAAGAGATACAGCATGCAGGGCGATGCGCTACCTTCTTGATTTTCCAACCATTGAAGAGAGAATACAAGTTTGCAGGGCACACGCCTACCTCAGAGTTAACGCAAACACACAACATCCACTGCATAGTGAAATTAGGAAGGTGAAGGGCAGCAGGTTAAAAAGAGGACGGTCGTGGATGGGTCAAGCCGAAGACATTCTTCAACAGGTGTGTTCACTTGAGGACTTAGAACCTGGCGAGGAGTGGGTGCAAGTGCCAACAGACTTCTGCACATCCTTTTCAGTTTGCATCCAACTAGATAGGAAATGCAGACAAGAAAATCCGGCTGCTGTGGAGGCTGAAGTACAAGCGTTGATTTTCGAGAATTCGCTAGACAGTGACGCGGTCATCTACACAGATGGGTCGGTCGTCCGACATGTGAGAAGCTCATGGGCCTTTACAGCTCGGGCCGGAGGGAGAATTGTGAAGGAGGACTCTGGTGCTTTCACTGAAACCACAAGTAGCCTGACCATGGAAGTCATGGCAGTAAGTAAAGCAATAACATGGCTCGAGACACAGACATTCACTAGGGCTTGTTTCCTTAGCGACTCAATGAACATGATCAAGAGGATAGAGGAGGGGTCGATTTGAAGAGAATGGTTGCTGCCTCTGGAGCGGTCTCGGCTGGCAAAGATTAGTTTCATCTTCGTGCCAGGGCATGCGGGAGTACAAGGAAATGAGCGGGCTGACAAGCTCGCAGGTGAGGCTACTGTGGAGGGCGGACGCGCCATGGACCAGGTTGACATTCTGAATGCTCTACGAGAAGTAAGACTTTTGCGAAAACCAAGTGATGACTGTGAATCTACAACAATGGCCAGACTGCTAGAGCAGCAAATTAAAAAAGGGGGGGCCAAACAATTTCACTATGCAGGAAGCCAAAGAAGATTGATAAACCAACACAGAACTGGCGTCATTAGCCGCTACACGCTGCGGGATTTGCTGAGGAGGGGATCCGAGCACTTATGGACTGAATGGTTCGATGTGCAATGAGGATGATCTGTCAACTAACTAACTAACTAACTAACTAACAATCTTTATTATCCAGTCACACAGTTGACAGTAGGTAGGTATTGTATTAAAATCTCTAGTCGTTTAAAAAAAAAAATTATGAAAAAAGTGCCATCTGTGAGGGAACTTGTTGCACAGCTCTCCATCTCCTCTCCAAGCCCAACAAGGTGTACAATATAGTGGTACTTGTACTCTAGATGTGTAAAGAGACATGTCAGAATGTAACCAAGCCATGATTCAGCACAACACACCCACACTGGCTGGGATTAGGCAGAAGTTGGTACTGTTTGCCCCACACAGGTTACAGGTATTTCATTGTTAACAGACTCCAACCCAGTGCCCAGAAGAAAATTAACAATAGAGGGAATAGTGTAAAAATAGTCTCCGTTATGAACAATTACTCCCTTGAATTACCCACAAGTAGGATATCTACAGGCATGAATAGGCATATATTGATTGATTGATTTAATCAATTATATTATGATGCTTTAGAGAAGGTTGCCTTTACTGAGTTGAAGATGATACCTTACATATCATCAGTGTGACCAAAGGTGGATCTGCAGTTAAGAGCTTCTCTTCACGGAGCTGAGACCATGATATCATTTCTCATTTATACTGATGAGTACAGGATATAATTATCAACATATTAATCTGTTTTTCTTGGTTTAATTTCAGCAAAATGGATTATCTTGTGCTAGCCCAGCACACACCTGCACATATTGCAATCCAATGTACTAGTATATAATAAATGAAAGACTGAAATGGAAGCAATAGATAGTCGAGACGACCATGACCAGAAAGTAGCTGTAACAGCTAACACTGTAGATACACATGGATGCCAACATAATTCATCTATCTCTCCCAACTCGAATGATGTACCAAGTAATACAAAATTGTCTTTGAGTGCTGAAAAACATAATAAGGATGAAAATATTATAGAAATACAGAACACAAAAATTAGCCATGTGGATGGTCACATGTTGAGAAAGGAGGTGGAACTTAACAATGTGAACAGTAGTAATTCTGAAGATGCTGTCAAATCCTGTCAAGGTTGGTGATTTATGAAATAGCACACTTATGTGGTTATTCATATTTGTTGTATATATTGGCATCATTTCATGGCCAGCTTCCTGGCCTAGAGGTTAGCGACTTTTCTCCGTAATCTCGTAAGTAACGTGACGACGGTGAGAATCAGCAGTGGTTCGAATCACGTCGGTAACTTATGGGGTATGTGAGCCCGCCGCTCAGAAAGCAATGGCAAACTACTGAGTGTAATCTTGCCATGAAATCAACAGTCAGCTGAAAGATGCTGATGTTGACAGCGATGTCCTGTAAAGGATATGCAAACATTTTTTATTTTTATAATTTCATGAGAGTTTGCCTTGATCCAAAACAAAGCTTCTGTCCTCTTTACATGGGGTGTAATGGGATTCTGAAGAGCTGTCGAGGACTGTGGGCTGTTTGTTGGATACTGGACAGACAGTGGCCAGATGTCAGAGTACAATTTGCACACTTGAGGATTGTTTCTTTTCTGTGCCACTTAGACAACTCAAATACATCAGTTAAATGTTTATATAAATATACTAGAGTGTTTCAGATTTGATTTTGATTTTTTGGGGTCACAGACTATTAAGACACTCCTCAGACTTGGAGTTTTATTATAACTTTTGACACAGTAATCTAATCAGCATGGCTGAGTGTCTAAGAGTACTCACTCTTAAACTTTCACTGTGCTGATGCAGAGGTTGTGGGTTCAACCCCTACACAGGTCAGTTGGACTAAAATGTTGACTTCTCATTCTTTGGGACATATCTCAGAAGTCGGAGTGGGTTTGTTTGATGTCAAGGGACACCGGTAGTAGGGAAAGCTAATGGACACACAAAAATAAGTCTAGTGCACTAGAAGTAGTAGCATATGTATGGACTACGCTTGGGTTCAAAGAGAGCGAAAGTAAATGATACAGTAAAGTACAGTTGATAGTACTATTCTACTGTCTGTTCGGGGTCACATTTAGTCAGTCTACCTTGACATACTTTCTGATGAGTGATTATCATAATGTTCTAGTAATTATCTTACTTCATAACTGTCCACTTGACAAACATTTAATACATATCTTTTCATAACAATGCCATCCTCCAAGGTAAATTGGGTCCAGGGCTGTCCATAATATTTGTGCAACTATTATAATTTCATCTTTTTTTGCATTAATCACACATGTTCTCACTTCAGAGATGTCTTCCTGTCAAGCAGCAATCTATTATAACCTCCTCAATGCAGAAACTATAGTCTGGTCTCCTACCAGTGGAACACCTATCCAAAGCATTGGTTTCTTTAAATACTATATGTTTGGGTCTACAGGGCTTCAACTAATACCCCTTTGGAGTAGATGGGTTAAAAGGACAATAAGGAAAGTGATGGTTAATATAACAACTGGAAGGGAGGGAAGAAGCTGAAAGAAGCATATCATGTATGTAGTAAGAAATAAACACATGGTCTCTTGCTTGGTACTCACTATATATTACATTGTCAAAGAACATTTCGAGCCAAAATAGGCCTTATCAGCCATCTTAGAACTCTCGGCTCAATACTTTCAACCCCACTGGATGAAATGAATGGTCATCATCATTCTTGATGGACAAACAACAAATACTCGCTATATAGGTTGTAAAGAGTCATCACTGTTTAGAGTTTAGAGAGAGATCATTTGAATTTGGGATTTAACCCTTGCCACTATCATTCATGAAAACCATGGTAGCGCAGTGGCTAGCATGCTTACCTCCCAGCCCAGTAGTCATATGTTCAGATCCCTTCAGGTTGGATTTGTTTCATTGATCTGGGCTTTCATGTCGACCCAGCCTAACAGGGTTTCAGAAAATGACCCGGGAAGTAGAGACAGCTGGCTTAGTGTTGACCACATCATCCATCATGTCATAATTGGTAAAACAATTAGGGACTAGCAACATATATCTAATATGCTTTTGAGTGTGAAACGGGGATCCTTTTCTTACTTGTTTACTTACCATTTTTCTTCTTACAGTCCTTATTATTGGTTATTATGGGATGCAGAGGTGTTTCCAAGGCACCAGGGCTGGGTTCTCTACTGGCCAAGACCTGATGACATGTCCTCGCCGAGCGTCCTGGGCAACAGGTCCCTTCGGGGTCCTGGCTAAAGTCCGTAGGATCGTTGATTCCTCTGAAGTCGGAGAGTGTCTGCCTGCATGGCGAGGAACCACCTGACATGACACTGATGTTTGACAACAGGATGTCTTCATCCGGCATACAGGACTTAGCGCTGGAGTTCATAGCCAGCGAACACAAGCAAGCAAGCTTTGGTTATTATGTTTGTTCATATGTCAGGTCTTAGTCAGATATGACTGAGCTACCATATGACAGTAGATGGTACTACCTGCTTTCTGTTAGCACCAAATGTTGGACGGCGCTCATCAAACCCAACACCCCACATTGTGCCAATGGCTTCGGATGGAGGAGTGCTAATGGGAGGTTAAAAGCCTTACCCTATTGCAAGGAAATGTAACCTAAAGACTAAATGTCATGGCAGGGCAGACCAGGCCCTAAGCCTTGGTCGGCAACTGGTCTAGGATGGAAGCTCCAATAGGTGAACAGTTAGAGAATTGCTTTGCTGATCCGGCAGCTTCTGCAGCTTGTCTTGTTCCAGATGTATTGGTGGTGTCACCTTTCCTCTGGAGAAAACTAGGCAGACCAAAAGAGGGATCATGCTGCATTGGCAACACATGGTCTCTAAATTCAGCCCAGGCTTTGTGTTATGGAGAGGTATAACTCCAATTTACAAACTATTTTCTGTCAAGACGGCATAGTGCTAATCAGTCAATTAGTCATGTTTGTCCACAACCTCCTGTCTCATGTGTGTCAATCATTTCCTTCATGACATAATGCTGAGTCCTATAGTCTTCTTTTCTAGGTCTTTCACTATTTCCTGCTTCCAATTATCCACATGCCACACTGTATTCCAGTTGATCCCTTCTTATAGCATGTCTATAGAATGTACATTGTTTTTCAAAGTTGCTATCTTTCAAGGAATCTTCTTTACTATTGTTGTTTTCAATTTATCGGTGCTGTTCTCAGCATTCTTCTACAGAACTATATCAGTGAAGCTTCTAGGTAACTTCTCACTGCTCTGATAATTGTCCATGTTTCACTTTCATATGTTGCTGATGCTGAGGTTAGTGGTTCAACCCCATCACCAGACAGCTGGACTAAAGTGTTGACCTGTCATCCTGGACTTGGGGATGTTAATTACAAGTACCTCTGAAGTCAGAGTGGGTCCGCCTGGTGGTGAGGGACATTGTTAATAGGGAAAGCTAACCCACACGCAAAATTCAGTCCATCACTACTATAAATAGTATGTATGGACTACGCTTGAGTTCAAAACGAGCGCCAAAAAAAACAAAAAACCGCTTTCATATGTCAGGATTGGCTTATTTCATTTTATGGATGTGATATTAGTTCCTTACTTTTCAATCATACAGTAATGTGTTACATGTATATCTCTTACATCTGATCACAGGTGACCCATCCTTGCTGTCAAGTAATCAAAGCACCAATAAGCAAATGCACTCTGAACCAACATGTGAGAAAATGACAGCAGAAGAAATCACAGGAAAAAGGAAAGAAGTCCTCGAAGATCTGAACCAGACCCTGTCACTGATGTCAAATGTTCAATTTAGACACCTAGACCAGAAAAATGCACCTTTCACAAAGGAGTTTCGGCAGAGCATTCTAAAAATAGCAAAATCCTACTTTGTTTTCAAAATGGGAGAAGTTCCATACTCAGCTATTTCTGAATATCGGAGTGCAGTTGGACAATCTTTGATTAGGAATGGGAGTGTTAAGATCATGTGTGATGTTTTGTCTGATGGGCTTCAACGTAGGGACTTCATAGATAAAGATGGTAAAATGGTAAATGAGTATTGGTTCCCCATAAAAAACATATTATTAACTTTACTGAACTTTACGGACTTGAATGAGATGGTTCGGGTGTCTGTGACAAATCACCCAGATGTTCTTAAGCTTTTGGTGCAGCTCCTCAACGAATGGCAGAATGAACATTTAAATCAAGGGTTATCAGTGAGTTGGGATGTTTAGTTGGAAACATAACACTTTTTGAATGTTGCTTATTTTGTTATCTGCTGAGTGAATCTTGAGGTGGCAAGGGCATATTATGTTAACAGTTTCTGATACCACTATTTTGATAATGCATGCTTTTTGGGTATTTTTGAGTTTATGACACTGATCTGTGTGCTCTATTTCATACAGTACATTGTTGTCACTAAAACATTCAGTGTTCAATCAGTGATGACGATATAGGTATAAATTCTCTCTCTCTCTCCCTCTGTGCGTGCGTGCATGTGTGCCTGCTTGCATGCATGCGATAATGCCTGCTTGTATGCATGCATGTGTGCAGTAAGTAGTTATCATTGAATTTAAGAAAGAGGGTACTGTTTTACTGTTTGGAAGTGAATCATAGAAAGGTAATGAACAAATTAGGTAGAACTTGGAAGCAACAAAGATTTTCTTTCTGAAATATGTTGCAAATATCTTGAACTGGCAGAGCAACTAAGATTGAGTGCCTGGAAAAGGCTAAATAAAGTAGAACATTATATGTTGTTTGTCCTTCAAGAATGATGATGACCATTCATTTCATCCAATGGGGTTGAAAGTATGGAGCCGTGAGTTCTAAGATGGCTGATAAGGCCTATTTTCGCTCGAAATGTTCTTTGACAACGTGGGCAAAGAATGCTTGACGTTCCAGGAGGAGGATCTCCTGCAGTGGTTTTTCTGTCCAGCCTTTTCTTCACAGCTCTTGCAGTCCTGGTTGCTTCACAAGTGACTTCACCCTTGCGTTATGATGTACGCCACAAATTTTGGTCTTTGGCAGCAGTCTCCCAGGTGTCATGATGAATTCCAAAAGCTTTTAGTGAGATCTTCAGAGTGTCTTTAAAGCGTTTCCTCTGGCCGCCTTGGGAGTGTTTACCATAACACAGCTCACAGTAAAAAATTCGTTTAAGGAGCCCGTGATCTGGCATGTAAGTCAAGTGACCAGCCCAGCGAATCTGCTTCTTCATTGAGTGTGGATACTGGGCATGGACGCTCTTTCTAGGACTTCAGTGTCTGGGATCTAATATGAAGTTGGATGAAGAATGACTTGGGCAATGAATTGGATTAATGTGAGGAAGAGTTGCACAATTCATCGACCTCACTCTCGCCTGAGTCCATCTGAGTCCAGTGGCATGACAAGTCAAGACGACTGGAGACAAATACAGGTGCAGTTGATGACCAGGGCGCTCTACATGCCTTGCCATGCTCATTATGTTCCACAACGCTTTGCAGGTAAACACTGTCTTGCCCGTTGAATCATCAATGATTTCTTCCGCGCAGTCTGCCGAATCCTGTCTTCACATGCTGTGTAGGCATACCCTAGTTCACCGATTGGTTTGACACCATGCCTGGTTTAGCTAGCCTGTCGCAGCTGTAGCCTGGGGGGTGGGGTGGGGGGGGGGGGGGATTGGCGCTGTCACATGCTGACAGCTAGATGTCAGGTTTGGACCATTTGGGTTTGGGCCCTGAAAAGAGTGTGATAGTCATCCTTATCAAAGGTACTACCAATGCCTGACACCGCAGGACACCCCACCCCCACCCCAGAACATTATATACAAATGTGAGAAGGAGACAAACAGTGTTGTTTGATCATGTCATGAGAAGACGGGCATTGGAAAACGTGGTACATGGAACGATCAGCAGTACAAGAGGCAGGGATAGATAGAGAGAAATGATGCTGACTGGACTGAGGCAGTGACATGGAGGAATATCATCAGTAGTATTGATCCAGAATACCAAGGACAGAGATCTGTTCTATTATTAGTTGTCCCTAAGAAGTTTCTTATGTTGGATCTGAGATGTGATAGTGCCATCAATTTTGTAAGCCTGAGAGCAAGGAGGAATGGGTGGTCAATCTTTCCCTCACTTTGGCAAGTGATGAGTCCAGGTGTGAAACCTGTGCTCGATTTTGTTCATGACAATATCAGGGCATTTCACTATTAACCTCACTAGGCACCTGCCACTAAGATCTGTACAGATGCAGTAACGACAATGACAGTTGGCAGGGCTTATGTTGGTGATGATATATATGAATAGAATAATTGTGGTAAGCACTACCTTACCAAGACAGTATCCTGGTTCAACCCCTGGCAGTGTCAAGATTTGTGTCTCTAAATAGTATAGCTCTTTGGATCATACTGCCCTTATTCAATTTAAAAAAAAAAAATTTTTTTTTGCGTATCCCTTACGGGACGTTGCAGTCAACACCAGCATTTTCAGCTGCTGTTGATGTACTAGGCAAGTGTTACGTTCAGTAGTTTGCCATTGCTTTCTGAATGACCGGCCCCTATGATCAACAAAAACCAGCACCGCTGTGTTTCGAACCCGGGTATACGGGCTCACAAACCGCGTTCGCAAGCCCTTAGCCACAGAGACCGGCTATTCAGAGACCTTATTCAATAGGTACCAGATAATTTTCAAAAATTCCTGTGAAGGAAAGACAGCCAGAAAAGGAACAAGTCACGTCACTTCATTATGCTGTGGTCTAAAATATGCAAATCACTTCACATGCCTATAACAGTATCTGAAAGGAACTAATGTTACCCTTTTGTGTGAATGAAATAGCAAAAGATTAATGCTTTTAAATTCACCGTGGCAGTTGAAAACTTGTATACATTCCATATATAGAACACAAGACAGATAGATATCTTTGTTAAGGAAAACATAAAACTTCTTCAGGTGTGCTACAGTTTGTTAGGGTGTCAAGTATTAAATCTTCACATATTCTTGGTCCTGGCATGAGGTTGTGAGGACAGTTTCCTTCCTCATTGGCTTTCCTTCCCAGAAAATTCTGAACATTACCTGTACCAATTTTAAAGCTGTTTACACTCCTTGAGATATATTTGACATATGGAGCTAGCCATATATTTTTGTTGACCAAATGACATTCGAATGATAATGTGGTCAACATTGATCAAACGGCCTTTATTTTTTAAGATATTTTCTGTTACCCATTGTAAGCTGAATCCACTTGGGAGCCCAGGTCAATTAAAAGAAAAATCTGCCTTGGTGTGAATTTAAGCCCATGATGGCTGGGCCAACAGACTAAGTCAATTGGTGGTGAGAACAGGGCTATTCGTCTCAACGCTTTATGCTGTGATCTAGTATATGTGAAAGTCTTCCACTTTATACCTCTACTCTATCATCTGCCATCAGATTCTTCATCTTCTTCAGGTGCCTGGTCTGGAGCAGATATTGGCAATGCTCATGACCTACCCATCCTCTCGGTCATATTTAGAAGTTGATGTTGCTTGCATTATTATTTGTTAATTTGTTCAACTGTTGGAGTGGGTTTGCCTGATGGCAAGGGACACTAGTAATAGGGAAAAGCTAATCTACATGCAAAATTCAGTCCAGTAATACTTGAAATTGTGTATATGGACTACACTTGAGTTCAAAGTGAGTGAGCACCCAA
The DNA here is from genome assembly GCA_963921405.1 of Cepaea hortensis. Lineage (NCBI taxonomy): Eukaryota > Metazoa > Mollusca > Gastropoda > Stylommatophora > Helicidae > Cepaea > Cepaea hortensis. The sequence goes on along the minus strand of OY992887.1, from coordinate 37,173,092 downwards.
AAAAATACCCGTTTCTCATTCATTCTGTATTGACACTTTACGCAAGGCACTCTTTGTGGCTAGAAACTTTGGTTAGTTACCAATCTGAAGTACTAACCTCTGAAAAACAATATTAACTTACTATGCTTTCTGTTTCATAACAACAGACACTAGAACAAATACTAACACAAAACTATCTGAAGTACTAACCATTGAACAACAATATTAGGTTGGCTGTGCTTTTTATTTCATAACAACAGACACTAAAACAAACACTAGAACAATAACACACTTAAAATCCTGAGAAAAAGTGTTGTAATCGTGTGTCATACTGTCCCATTATGAATTCCTCCTAGGCAGTTCAGTTAACGCAGCCTACATCACCAGTCAGTTTGGTCTGAGTTCATTTAAAGTTAACTACACTGACAACATCTTTCTAACTGCCATTAATCCTCTGCCACATGACCATAGTGAACTCACCAATAAGATAGTCATACATTCACGCCTTTACAATAGCCTCTCTTACTCTCTAATGTGTTGTGACAGTCACGGCACGGAAAGATGTCAGTAAAAGAATTGATACATGTTGTTGGAGATCACATGATGTGAAGAAGCATAGTCTCCCACACCAGTTAGCAAGACATTTGATGATGAGAATGATAGCAAACGGCTGCTCATTGATCATGGTTATTATATTCCCAAATAGGAGGACCGAAACAAATTGATCAAATGGACACTAAGCATCTTTCACAACTGTGCAGGCACAGATGATAATATCCCCAGGCTTCGAGATCTTGAAGTCATACAGGTTGGTTATCTTTGTATTATCTTTATCATCATCACCACCATCTCCCTTAGCATTATCATGGGTCTTTGATGCCAAGGTGTCTATCTTTTCATCGAAAGAGTGAGAGAGAGAAAGCGCGAGAGAGAGAGAGAGAGAGAGAGAGAAAGAGAGAGAGAGGAATAAATGGAGAAAAAGATGGGAAAAACAAGAGTCCATGGAAATCTCGATATATGAAGCAGGCACTCACTCGCTTGAAGTCATACAGGTTGGTTATCTTCGTATTATCATCTTTATCATCATCACCACCACCTTCCTTAGCATCATCATGGGTCTTTGATGCCCAGGTCTTTTCATCGAAAGAATGAGAGAGAGAAAGAGAGAGGGAGAGAAAGATGGGAAAAACCAAGAGTCCATGGGAATCTCGATATATGAAGCCCATAAACAGGCACTCACTCGCTGTTTATGCTTCACCTCAACGCCCCAAGGTACCAGAGGAACTAGATGATATGAGATGAGTTGATGATGTCCAGCATATGCAGGACAGAAAAAAATTACTTTGGCATTTGAGGATATACTCAACAGAGATGTCAACAAGCTCAAGTTGACTGCTGCGTCCTTGAAATATATCCAGGTTGACGTGTGAAGGTGTACGAAAAAGAATAAGAAATACTTCATGTCAATTACGAGAATAAGAAATACTTCATGTCAATTATGTCATATCCTACTGGCACCTTGCTCTCTTGGCAGATGATAGTTTTTAACTTTGTGCTTCAAGAAAGGCATAATAACTACAGCCCATAGTGGGGACCAGGCATAGAGTTATACATCTCCAATAGCACAAAGCCTGCGCTGAATTGTAGAGACCATGTATTGCCCATGCAGCATGATCCATGTCACAGCCTGCCAAGTTTACTCCAGAGGAAAGGTAACACCAATACGTCTGGAACAAGACAAGCTGCAGAAGCTCCCTGATCAGCAAAGCAATGCTCTAATTATTTTACCATATATGGAATAAGCATTGATTAGTTGCTCTTCAAAAACTAAAATAACTGAATAAATTGTGGAGGGGGACAGATAGAACTTAACAAATTTGATTTTTAAGAGCATGCATCTTTCCCATTGCAACATATGTCTGTAAGACCGGGACAGTTACTAAACATGCTGAACAGCACATATATGCCTTTGAATATAAATGTTGTAGGCGGGTTCTAAGAATATCTTGGATACAGAAAACAGCAAATGCATCCATACAACAAGAGCTGAATATTGAAGAAGGTTGCATACCAAAGATAATAAGACAAAGAAAATTGAAATATTTTGGTCACTTGAAACGTCATGAAAGTTTGGAGAAAACAATCATGAAGGAGTATATCCCCTGGAAGAGAGGAAGAGGAAGGCCAAAGAGAAGATGGGTGCAGGATGTGGCAGATGATCTCCAGATGGGTGTATTGGACATCTTGCTTATGACCAAGAAGTTTTCCATAAGGTTATTATGGGAGCAAGGTTCTGCAAAGGACATGCTACTAAAAGAATGAATGAATGAATGAATGAATGAATGAATGAATTGATTAGTAGCATTGTAAAGAATGAATGACATTTGTACAACATCTACAGGTGGTGATTCCTTATCTTGACTCCAAGAGCGAGAACATTCGTTTAAGCAGCATCTCAGTGCTGGCCCTGCTGGTCAATGAGGAGGAGGCAGAACTTTTGGGCACCCATGTCTCCATTTTCCAATTTATGATTAAAAAGTTGGGTAAGGCGCTGAAGAAGGAGGATCGCAAGGACTTGGGATGGTCAGCTGCTGAACTGACTACAGGTATTGTTGCAGAGGAAGAGAGGGAGATGTGTGTGTGTGTGTGTGTGTGTGTGTGTGTGTGTATATTTATGTCTAGGGTGGTATTGAATAGGGGGAAGAGGGGTATGGAAGATGTTCCTGGTGAGAAATTGTGTGTGTGTGTGTGTCTGGGTGGGTGGGTGAGTGGGTGTGTGCATGCATGCGTGCGTGCATGCGTGCGAGAGAGAGTGAGTGAGTGAGTGTGAGAGAGACAAATGAAAGAGCAAGATACAGAGAGAGAGAGAGACAAAGAGAGACAGACAGACACACACACACACACACACACAGAGACAGACAAAGGCATTTAAAAAAATCTAGGTTCACTGATGATGGGCAAAGGAAATGTGATTAAAGAAATTAAAGGAAGAACAAACATTTCTTTGTAGAGAACTAAAGCAGGTAAAACATTAATGGATTGGAACATATAGAACAACAAAAGCCAAAGTACAGGAGTGTGTGCTTATTTCCTGTGGTATGAAACTGGGTCATTAAAGAAGTCAGATGAAAAGCACACATGCACCTTTGAATATAAATGTTACAGAAGAGTATTAAAATTCTTCTTCTCTGCTTCTAGTGCACATTTTATAACATTCTTCAAAATAAAAATATTAAAATGATAACAGGGAATTTTAAAGCCAAAGTAGGCGTAGAAAGACAAAAATGAGAACAAACAAATCTACCTAACAAGAACTCAGTATTGAAGAAGATTGGTTGTTAAGACACATACACTTGAGGAGAATGAAATCTTTTCGGCATCATCATCATAAAGTGCCCTGCCAGTTGGCATCAGCGTTTATGTCTCTCCACAGATCTCAGTCTTTAGTGTTCAGGATAAACTCTGCTGATGATATTCCTCCATGCCACCGTCTCAATCCACCCAGCAGCATGTCTGTTGGTCTCTTCCCCATGATTTTTCCAGTTGTCATGATGTTCTCCAATGCTTCTCTTCTCATCACATGACCAAAAGCTTTTGGGCATGTAAATAATTTATATAAATGTCTGGAAAAGGTAACTATGGTGGAAGTGTGCCAGGAAAGTGGAGAAAAGGCAGACCACAATGCAGATGGATTCAAGATGTGATAGTTAATTTACACTTGATAGCCACAAAGGCAGAACAGCTGGCTTATCAATCAATCAATCATGTGCCATGCTGGAAAGCGTGGGCGGTCATGACTCGCCATTTCACTCGATCTTATGACAGAGATAAATTTTGATACACTTTTTTGTTATGTGGGAAAGGCTCCACCCAGGACAGGCAACATGATTTAAGGATGAAGGCTTCTTAATGCCAGGTGGCAGAGAGTGTGTATTCTTGGGTACTTGTAAGACCTTGTTTTGTCCCTATAGCACACACACATGCATGCATATGTACACACATACACACAAGGTAATTTTTTTTAAATCAAACACACCATCCCCATACCCCACATCTTTTCAACACACATTCACACAAGAATGCATGTCTCCACCTCTTACTATGTCTGTCCAACATATACACATGTAAAAATGTACACACATTTCCATGCTACAATACAATACACACATGCACACCCTTATATATACCTGCACCATACTAGACACTTCTTCTTTCGTTCACTTGAAATGTATCTATAACTGCAATGTTGTCTCTTGTATGAGTTTAACTGTCTGTTTTAGTTCACTATGTGGTCCACAGAGTTTATCTTCCACTGTTGTTTCTCTAAGCGAGAAGATTTGCATAGATATTTTGTATTTTTAGCAGTCTTGGAGTATGTGATCTGCTGTCTGTGGTGCCAGTCCATATGTGCACATGGCTGATTCACCAATCTTGAATTATGTATACATGTGGTTGTGTAATATATTGTGTCCTGTTCTGAGACGCAAAATAATGATTTGTTCCGGTCTGCTCATAAAGTGGTATTTGTCTTGAACAGGTTTTGGTGGCTTTCTAACTGATTTGATCATTGTTTTCTTTTCTTGGTATACCACACTCTGATAGTGAGAGAGAATGAAAGAGAGAGAGAGAGAGAGAGAGAGAGAGAGAGAGAGAAGGAGAGAGAGAGAGGGAGAGAGAAAGAGATAGATGCACTATTACAGCTGTATATTTGAAGTTAGAGTTGAGCTGAGTCAAGAATGGACATCGCAACACTCGGGCCATTCCTATACACTCTCTGTCTCCATCTTCAACAGCCAGTGAAGAGTCCCAATACTACTAATGCCAGCTGCAGTCTTATTATGGCCAGTCAGATACATATTCATAATCAGTGAAAAATTAAAACATACAACTATCTTTTATCTCATCTTTCTATTGATGTTCCATGTCAGTGATCACCCTATTTGGTAATACACACTTTATCTACATTTCCACAATTCTTCCACCGCTGAATCCGTTGTTGTTTTTTTTTCTGCTGACCTTACATAGCGATAGGAAAACTGGCCAGGAATGATGCCAACAAGAAAGTCCTGGTTGATGAAGGCTGCCTGCCACTTCTGGTTGAGCTGATGAGAACTGGCGATGAAAAGGAAATTAAACGTAAGGCCGAATTTGTTGTTGTTGTTTGGGTGCTTGCTCGCTTTGAACTCAAGCGTAGTCCATACACACTACTTCCAGTAGTGTTGGACTGAGTTTTGTGTGTGGATTAGTTTTCCATATTAACAGTGTCCCTCGCCATCAGGCAAACCCACTCTGACTTCAGAGGTACTTGTAATTTATGACTTCAAGTCAAGAACGAGTGGTCAACATTTTAGTCCAACTGTCCGGTGTAGGGGTTGAACTTGAACATCTTACCTCGGCATCAGCGCACCTGATGCTTAAGAACGTGTGTTCTTATCCATTCGGCCATGCTGACCTCACATAAGGAAATGATCCCAGCAAGGTCGCATACTTCCAATGTTACTCAGTTGCCCTGTGATTGTTGAAAGATACTAATGCTGTCACTGCTGCTGCTTCTTCCTCCTTTCCCTTTTCTTCATCCTTCTTCACCCTCCTTTTCCTTCTTCCTCCTCTTTTTATTCCTCCTATTTCTCCCTCCTCCCCCCTTTTCTTTTTCATTGTTATTAATTGACATATCTATGACTTTTGTGGCCTTAAAGATTCCTCTCTTGTTCTTCATTATGTGTGTGTGTGTGTGTGTGTGTGTGTGTGTGTTTGCACAAACACACATGTATATATTATGTGCCTGTCTGCCTGCCTGTCTCATAACATTGAAATATGAATTGTTTCTGTTTGGTGTATGTTTACACCATTCATGTTAGGTTTTTTTTTTCTTCAATATAAATATAATATTAATGTTAGATAACTGGTGTGTGAAAGATGAGTGAGTGGAAGGGCCAAATATAAGATGGGCCTATGTGCCCAATTTGTGACCCTGTGAAAATAAAGTTTGGCCATTTGTTCATGCCCTTGCATCTAATCTTATTCATAACAGTCTGTACTATTGTTATTACTGTTGTTATTTTTGCAGAAGCCTTACTCTGTACATGGACTCTGTCCTTTGACAAGGAAAACAAGAAAAAGATGATTGATGAGCCTGGACTGGTGAAAGCTGTTTATGAAAATTACCTCACATCGAAAGGTTCTAGCCGACATGACTGTCAAGGCATTCTGTGGTCCTTGCGGGATGAGCTGCTGATGTCTCCAGAGTATAATAGCATAGGTTAGTGAACAAATAGTTCATTCCAAAAAATGTATTCCCTTAGTGAATTTATGTATATCCTAGCCACATGATATATAAATCTGCAGTATTCACCTGACGAGATGCCGTATAATACGCCAGGTAATCAATTGTGCAACCTATGTTTTTCTGGTTTTTGTGCTTAAATAGTTTATTATTGCTATCACTATTTAAGACAAGATATTTTGTGCACATTAATCGACACAACAATCTACTGAAAACAACTGAAGACAAATGACTTGTTCTGATTCTCAGATGCTGAGTTGCCCACTTATTTCAGTGGATTTTCAGTCTTCTGAACTGTATTTGCCCCACACGCATTTACCACTACTAGGTTGTATAGCATCATCATCATCATCATCCAGACACAAAAAGTAGAGCTTTTAAGAAGAAAGAATATGTACTAAAGGAAATGTGGAGGTAGAACAATTAGAGATTGTAATTAGAAAGGTTAGGTACGTAAGTAAATGTGAGAGAATTACAAGTAGAGATTGTTTAGAAAGATCATGTCTTTAAGCAAATGTGAGAGAATTACAAGTAGAAATTATAATAGAAAGGTTAGGTACTTAAGTAAATGTGAGAGAATAACAAGTAGAAATTGTAATAGAAAGGTTAGGTACTTAAGTAAATGTGAGAGAATTACAAGTAGAAATTGTAATAGAAAGGTTAGGTACTTAAGTAAATGTGAGAGAATTACAAGTAGAAATTGTAATAGAAAGGTTAGGTACTTAAGTAAATGTGAGAGAATAACAAGTAGAAATTGTAATAGAAAGGTTAGGTACTTAAGTAAATGTGAGAGAATAACAAGTAGAAATTGTAATAGAAAGGTTAGGTACTTAAGTAAATGTGAGAGAATTACAAGTAGAAATTGTAATAGAAAGGTTAGGTACTTAAGTAAATGTGAGAGAATTACAAGTAGAAATTGTAATAGAAAGGTTAGGTACTTAAGTAAATGTGAGAGAATTACAAGTAGAAATTGTAATAGAAAGGTTAGGTACTTAAGTAAATGTGAGAGAATTACAAGTAGAAATTGTGATAGAAAGGTTAGGTACTTAAGTAAATGTGAGAGAATAACAAGTAGAAATTGTAATAGAAAGGTTAGGTACTTAAGTAAATGTGAGAGAATAACAAGTAGAAATTGTAATAGAAAGGTTAGGTACTTAAGTAAATGTGAGAGAATTACAAGTAGAAATTGTAATAGAAAGGTTAGGTACTTAAGTAAATGTAGAGAATAACAAGTAGAAATTGTAATAGAAAGGTTAGGTACTTAAGTAAATGTGAGAGAGTTACAAGTAGAAATTGTAATAGAAAGGTTAGGTACTTAAGTAAATGTGAGAGAATAACAAGTAGAAATTGTAATAGAAAGGTTAGGTACTTAAGTAAATGTGAGAGAATTACAAGTAGAAATTGTAATAGAAAGGTTAGGTACTTAAGTAAATGTGAGAGAATTACAAGTAGAAATTGTAATAGAAAGGTTAGGTACTTAAGTAAATGTGAGAGAATTACAAGTAGAAATTGTAATAGAAAGATTAAGTACTTAAGTAAATGTGAGAGAATAACAAGTAGAAATTGTAATAGAAAGGTTAGGTACTTAAGTAAATGTGAGAGAATTACAAGTAGAAATTGTAATAGAAAGGTTAGTTACTTAAGTAAATGTGAGAGAATTACAAGTAGAAATTGTAATAGAAAGGTTAGGTACTTAAGTAAATGTGAGAGAATAACAAGTAGAAATTGTAATAGAAAGGTTAGGTACTTAAGTAAATGTGAGAGAATTACAAGTAGAAATTGTAATAGAAAGGTTAGGTACTTAAGTAAATGTGAGAGAATTACAAGTAGAAATTGTAATAGAAAGGTTAGGTACTTAAGTAAATGTGAGAGAATTACAAGTAGAAATTGTAATAGAAAGGTTAGGTACTTAAGTAAATGTGAGAGAATTACAAGTAGAGATTGTTTAGAAAGATCATGTCTTTAAGCAAATGTGAGAGAATTACAAGTAGAAATTATAATAGAAAGGTTAGGTACTTAAGTAAATGTGAGAGCATAACAAGTAGAAATTGTAATAGAAAGGTTAGGTACTTAAGTAAATGTGAGAGAATTACAAGTAGAAATTGTAATAGAAAGGTTAGGTACTTAAGTAAATGTGAGAGAATAACAAGTAGAAATTGTAATAGAAAGGTTAGGTACTTAAGTAAATGTGAGAGAATTACAAGTAGAAATTGTAATAGAAAGGTTAGGTACTTAAGTAAATGTGAGAGAATTACAAGTAGAAATTGTAATAGAAAGGTTAGGTACTTAAGTAAATGTGAGAGAATTACAAGTAGAAATTGTAATAGAAAGGTTAGGTACTTAAGTAAATGTGAGAGAATTACAAGTAGAAATTGTAATAGAAAGGTTAGGTACTTAAGTAAATGTGAGAGAATTACAAGTAGAGATTGTTTAGAAAGATCATGTCTTTAAGCAAATGTGAGAGAATTACAAGTAGAAATTATAATAGAAAGGTTAGGTACTTAAGTAAATGTGAGAGCATAACAAGTAGAAATTGTAATAGAAAGGTTAGGTACTTAAGTAAATGTGAGAGAATTACAAGTAGAAATTGTAATAGAAAGGTTAGGTACTTAAGTAAATGTGAGAGAATAACAAGTAGAAATTGTAATAGAAAGGTTAGGTACTTAAGTAAATGTGAGAGAATTACAAGTAGAAATTGTAATAGAAAGGTTAGGTACTTAAGTAAATGTGAGAGAATTACAAGTAGAAATTGTAATAGAAAGGTTAGGTACTTAAGTAAATGTGAGAGAATTACAAGTAGAGATTGTTTAGAAAGATCATGTCTTTAAGCAAATGTTAGAGAATTACAAGTAGAAATTATAATAGAAAGGTTAGGTACTTAAGTAAATGTGAGAGAATAACAAGTAGAAATTGTAATAGAAAGGTTAGGTACTTAAGTAAATGTGAGAGAGTTACAAGTAGAAATTGTAATAGAAAGGTTAGGTACTTAAGTAAATGTGAGAGAATAACAAGTAGAAATTGTAATAGAAAGGTTAGGTACTTAAGTAAATGTGAGAGAATTACAAGTAGAAATTGTAATAGAAAGGTTAGGTACTTAAGTAAATGTGAGAGAATTACAAGTAGAAATTGTAATAGAAAGGTTAGGTACTTAAGTAAATGTGAGAGAATTACAAGTAGAAATTGTAATAGAAAGGTTAGGTACTTAAGTAAATGTGAGAGAATAACAAGTAGAAATTGTAATAGAAAGGTTAGGTACTTAAGTAAATGTGAGAGAATAACAAGTAGAAATTGTAATAGTAAGGTTAGGTACTTAAGTAAATGTGAGAGAATAACAAGTAGAAATTGTAATAGTAAGGTTAGGTACTTAAGTAAATGTGAGAGAATTACAAGTAGAAATTGTAATAGAAAGGTTAGGTACTTAAGTAAATGTGAGAGAATTACAAGTAGAAATTGTAATAGAAAGGTTAGGTACTTAAGTAAATGTGAGAGAATTACAAGTAGAAATTGTAATAGAAAGGTTAGGTACTTAAGTAAATGTGAGAGAATTACAAGCAGAGATTGTAATAGAAAGGTTAGGTACTTAAGTAAATGTGAGAGAATAACAAGTAGAAATTGTAATAGAAAGGTTAGGTACTTAAGTAAATGTGAGAGAATTACAAGTAGAAATTGTAATAGAAAGGTTAGGTACTTAAGTAAATGTGAGAGAATTACAAGTAGAAATTGTAATAGAAAGGTTAGGTACTTAAGTAAATGTGAGAGAATTACAAGTAGAAATTGTAATAGAAAGGTTAGGTACTTAAGTAAATGTGAGAGAATTACAAGTAGAGATTGTAATAGAAAGGTTAGGTACTTAAGTAAATGTGAGAGAATAACAAGTAGAAATTGTAATAGAAAGGTTAGGTACTTAAGTAAATGTGAGAGAATTACAAGTAGAAATTGTAATAGAAAGGTTAGGTACTTAAGTAAATGTGAGAGAATAACAAGTAGAAATTGTAATAGAAAGGTTAGGTACTTAAGTAAATGTGAGAGAATTACAAGTAGAAATTGTAATAGAAAGGTTAGGTACTTAAGTAAATGTGAGAGAATTACAAGTAGAAATTGTAATAGAAAGGTTAGGTACTTAAGTAAATGTGAGAGAATTACAAGTAGAAATTGTAATAGAAAGGTTAGGTACTTCGTAAATGTGAGAGAATAACAAGTAGAAATTGTAATAGAAAGGTTAGGTACTTAAGTAAATGTGAGAGAATTACAAGTAGAAATTGTAATAGAAAGGTTAGGTACTTAAGTAAATGTGAGAGAATTACAAGTAGAAATTGTAATAGAAAGGTTAGGTACTTAAGTAAATGTGAGAGAATTACAAGTAGAAATTGTAATAGAAAGGTTAGGTACTTAAGTAAATGTGAGAGAATTACAAGTAGAGATTGTAATAGAAATGTTAGGTACTTAAGTAAATGTGAGAGAATAACAAGTAGAAATTGTAATAGAAAGGTTAGGTACTTAAGTAAATGTGAGAGAATTACAAGTAGAAATTGTAATAGAAAGGTTAGGTACTTAAGTAAATGTGAGAGAATAACAAGTAGAAATTGTAATAGAAAGGTTAGGTACTTAAGTAAATGTGAGAGAATTACAAGTAGAAATTGTAATAGAAAGGTTAGGTACTTAAGTAAATGTGAGAGAATTACAAGTAGAAATTGTAATAGAAAGGTTAGGTACTTAAGTAAATGTGAGAGAATTACAAGTAGAGATTGTAATAGAAAGGTTAGGTACTTAAGTAAATGTGAGAGAATAACAAGTAGAAATTGTAATAGAAAGGTTAGGTACTTAAGTAAATGTGAGAGAATTACAAGTAGAAATTGTAATAGAAAGGTTAGGTACTTAAGTAAATGTGAGAGAATTACAAGTAGAAATTGTAATAGAAAGGTTAGGTACTTAAGTAAATGTGAGAGAATAACAAGTAGAAATTGTAATAGAAAGGTTAGGTACTTAAGTAAATGTGAGAGAATAACAAGTAGAAATTGTAATAGAAAGGTTAGTTACTTAAGTAAATGTGAGAGAATTACAAGTAGAGATTGTAATAGAAAGGTTAGGTACTTAAGTAAATGTGAGAGAATTACAAGTAGAAATTGTAATAGAAAGGTTAGGTACTTAAGTAAATGTGAGAGAATAACAAGTAGAGATTGCGTGTAGAAAGACTATGTATGTGCTGAAGTAAATGTGGAAGAATGACAAGTAGATATTGTAATGGAAAGATTTTGTGATAAAGTAAATGTGGAAGAATGACAAGTAGAGATTGTGTGTAGAAAGATAATGTGCTGAAGTAAATGTGGAAGAACGGTAAGAAGAGAATGTAATAGAAAGATTATGTGCTGAAGTAAATGTGGAAGAACGGCAAGTAGAGAATGTAATAGAAAGATTATGTGATAAAGTAAATGTGGAAGAATGAGAAGTAGAGATTGTGTGGAGAAATATTATGTGCTAAAGTAAATGTGGAAGAATAAAAAGTAGAGATTGTAAGATTATGTGTTGAAGTAAATGTGGAGGTTGAATAATTAGTGATTTTCAACAGAAAATTCGTGTACAATGGCTAACGATGAAGGATAAACAGGTAGAGATACTCACTCATCATCATCAAGTGCCTTACAGGCTGGGATTGGTGATCATGCCTCTCCACAAATTGCGATCGCTGATGGCATGGATCAATTCATGTGTTGACTCCATCCCGTGCTATGACACAAGACTGTAGAGAATTTTCTCTCGCTGTCTTCCTTTGTCTCTCTTTCTACAAATCTTTCCAGTTGTCACAACATGTTCCAATTTTTGTCTTCTCATAATGTGGCCAAAAAATTACTATCCCATTCTGATGTTTGTGATAAGTTGTCTTTGCAACATAGCCTCTCTCAAAATGTCCAGATTGCTCATTTAACTAAATAAAATATATACAGAAGTTAGAACTAATTAAAGTTATTTCTGTGATAATTTATCTTATAAAGGTGAAGAAGTTTCTAACATACAAAATGCAACAGTGATACCAAAACAAGTGACTTCAATACCTGGTATGATAAGCAAGGTACACAATGCTACAAAAGCCCAAGGTAAATTTGTGTCAGCATTATAATAGTGTGTGTTTCTACATTGTTATTCCCTGCTAGTTGTTGTATATTGTGATGGCTGGCAAAAGAATACTGAGAACATTGTTATTGGACATCCTGTTCATCTCTTCTGGGTTATAACTGGTTTAACTAATTCAGTGCCAAGCAAAAAGTAGGTTTGGACCAAACAAAAATAGATGGTGGAAAATGGGAAGTAGGGCTGTGTCCCAGTTATAACCTAAAAGTTGTTATTATGGTATCAGACATGTTGTATTATATACCAATGTAAAGTAGGTTGCTTAGAGAAAACTACTGTATTGATATTTTAATTGAGACAACATTTCGCAATGACAACATTTAGGTGATATATAAGCTCATAGCAGATACGGGAAGTTGCTTAAGATGATTAATCATCCCATGGCACTTAATCAGTTATGTGGGCACCTCTGGGATGCCCGTTGCTTTGATCTTACTTTACATCACAGAGTGGGATACTACATTACCCTAGCATCTTAAGAGATTGCTACTGGCTGAGGACGTATCCCACAGCCATGCAGGTGTGGGAATCAAAAGGGGAAACCACTGTATTATCTATTTCAAGTAATTCATTATGACAGGACATTAAAGACACCCTGAGTATGAAAATATATGAAGCAGGAGTATTGATGAATGACTGAGGATTTTTCCAGAAGATGAGAGTGGTGGCCTGCAAAGGATGGCTTCATGATGATGATAAAAAATATTTCTGAAAATACAATTGTTTCGGGGGTATTTTGTGTGTACATCTTGAGTAATTATGATATCCTCACCTTCTGCACAAGAATTTATTATACTTTTCTATTTCACACTGCATAGCTTATATATACTTGCTATTTCTGCATCTTTCTATTTACCTCTTTTTTTATTGACATTCAACAATCAAAAATAGAGAGCATCTGTTGGATTTCCCCCTGGACATGCCGGTATGGTGGGAAATGAGCAGATGGACAGATTAGCTGGGTCTCCATCCCTTGGTGGAGTATTGGGGAATAAGGCAGATGTGGTCGAGGCCCTTTGGAATCGTGTGTATAGTACAGAAGAATGTGTAGATCATCACGGCCTGGAGAAGATTATGCTGCAGGGAGTAACCAGAGGATCTGGCCGACACTCAAAACACAGAGTAAAGGCCAGATGGACACAATCAGACTGCTACCATTAGTATTGGGGCTCTTCACTGGCTGTTGCAGATGAGGACGGAGCATTTATGGGAATGTCCTGAGTACTGTGATGATGGTTCTTCACTTAACTGAGTCAAATAACACCACCTGTATTATATCAATGTTTCTGATCCCCTATATGGCATTTTAATTATTGCAAAACAAATCAACAAAGATCAAATGCGCAACGAAGACATCAGAAATGTGATAGGCATAGCATCATGCATTAATTCAAGAGACATCAAATGCACTAACTTGGCTGTCTTAAGAGAAGGAAACCTAACCAAGCACCTGTAATAGCAGCATTCTTTTTCTTCATTCACCAGACCCCCCCCCCCCCCCCTGCTTCTTTTTTTTTTCTAAGTTGCTTTATAAGAGCAAATAACAACAACAAATCTGGATGTAGACCCAGAGGAATACAATGAAAAATGATTGATAGACATCAAGGGTACTGTAAATAAACATGGATACTGCTGTGGAGGTGGAAGTACAGGCTTTGATCTTCAAGAATTCTTTAGAGGGTGATGCTGTAATTTACACAGATGGGTCGGTCGTTCAACTTGTGAGAAATTCATGGGCCTTTATGGCTCAAGCTGGAGGAAGAATTGTGAAGAAAGATTCTGGCGCTTTTGCCTTGACCACAAGTAGTCTGACTATGGAGGTCATGGCAGTAAGTAAATAAGACACAGACCTTCACTCGGGTATGTTTCCTTAGTGAATCTATAAGTATGCCCAGGAAGATAGCGATGGGGTGGGCCTGAAGACAATGGTTGTTGTCTCTAGGGAGGTCACAGCTAGCAAAGATTAGTTTCATTTTTGTGCCAGGGCATGCAGGTGTCCAAGGAAATGAGCAGAATGACAGGCTTGCAGGTAAGACTACTGTGGAGGGCGGACGAGCCATGGACCAGGCTGATATACTGATTGCTTTACGAGAAGTAAGTCGTTTGCGAGAACCAAGTGATTTCTTTGAATCTACAACCATGGTCAGACTGCGAGAACAGCAAGTTAAAAGAGGTGTGGCCAGACAAGAACATTATGCAGGAAGACAAAGAAGATTACTAAACCAACACAAAACTGGTGTCGTGAGCCGCTATACGCTGCAAGATTTACTGAGGAGGGAATCTGAGCACCTATGGACTGAATCGTTCGATGTGCAATGAGAATGATCTGTCAACTAACTAACTATGGATATGATAACCAAGGCAACACATCTGGCCTTGGAATGCAAGCGAATACCCCCCTTCCCTCATTCTCAACAGCAAGGGTGGATTAGAAAAAGGGACATCATCCACTTGAGGCTAGGCAGTAGACACGTAGATTATTTAATGACTGAACAATTATCCTTTGCTGGAAAAGTGTCTTTCTCAGTAGTTACTTTTAGCTGTTACTTCCTATTTCTTATTTTTCTTCGGGTGCAGATACCAGCATTCATGACTCTCCATCATTTGTTATTTTGGTGAAGTTAGGGTTACTTATTATGATTAAGCTGTCCACATTCATCTCTGTCTGTCTTCCTCTGCCACTCTTACTTGTTATTTTTCCACATCTTCTGTTGATGTTACCCCATACATTTTTGGGGGCCATTACTTTAAAGTATTGATGACTGATCTTGTAATACCTGCAAATGAATTTTCTTCTTTCACCCTTAATCTTCCATTGGGCCGTAAGTCCTCAACCAACTCACTCCAAGCCATCCTGACTTTTGCTTTCTTATGCACCTCTGTTTATGTCCTCCCATATTATTCATTTGTCTGTAATTCTCTTCTCTGTGTTTTTAGGCCTTCCGATATTTTGTTTACCTTGTGGATTCTAGATAAAGAACTTTCTAGTTATACTTTTATCAGGTTTTCTCAATGTCTGTCCTATCGAGCACCAGTGTCTTTTCCTGTTGATTCACTGGTAATTGTTTATTTTCTCCATGAGCTCCACATTGGTGATTGTGCCATGCCATGTTAGTCCTACGACTTCTGAATGTTTTCATCATGCATTATGTCATCCTTACTGTTTTCATCATGCATTAGGACATCCTTAATTTTGTCATCTTGTATTACAAGGTATCGCTTTGGAGCTGTTTTTGTGTGGCATACTGATGTTGTGTTGGAGTCTGCTAAGAAGCCTCCTGCCCTGTTGAACCTAGGAATTATCCCCAGAAATAATGCTTCAATTAGACTTTGACCAGTGGTCACTTGATCATAATTCAGCATTCTCTGTGTGTGTGTGCATATATGTATGTATATGTACACACATACATGCATATACATGTTTCTCCATTCTTTGCGGCTTTCTTCTACATTGGTTTTATTTTTTATTCATTTGTGTTTGTTTCATTTTTCAACATCTCTATCTCATTCATCACTTCCATATTTTCTTTTAATGAACTCAGCTTTTGTTTGTGACATTCATTGAATCGTGTAGATTACTTATTTGTGATTGTGATATTTTAGTTTTCTGGCTAATTATTCTTGTTTATTTGTTCATTGATAAAGATTTTGGTCAAAACATTCACTTGTATTTGTGTATCTCTTTTTTTTTTCATCAAGTGTTTTAGTTATATTTTGTGTTTATTTGTTTTCCTGACAAACAGTATATACAGTGCAGACCTGATAAGACGAACTCACCTGGGACCCAAGAAATAGTTCTTCTTATCAGAAATTCCTCTTATAAGAGTTAAAGCATATAGTAATGCATGCATTTACAACGTACAATACAATACTGTTCTTCACAACAGAAATTCACCACATCTGAGATCACCTTAAACAGTTTGCGCTGTATTACTGTTCAATGTGATTGCTTTCAGGACATGTAATGATCAGCTATCAGTGGGCAAATCAAGAGATTATCAAGCAGATCTGTCAAGAGTTGAGAAGTCATGGTGTGCCTGTGTGGATTGACATAGACTATATGGGAGGCTCTACTCTGCAGGTAAGTTGCCAAAGTGGCAACATATACAGTGTTGCATATTAAAATATCTAGCCAGATTTCTTTAGAATTTTCAGACCAAATGTAAAAGATATAATAACACATAATGTGCTACTTGATACAGATGGACAATAACATGGTGCGTTGTTTTGGGATAAAAAGAGTTCAAACAGATGACACCTCAAGCCAGACACTTGTTACACAAGTTTGTGCTATGTGAAGTTCAAAATAGGTGTTCATGGCATTACTGGGCACCAAACATAAGATACTTATCTCTTACAAGAAATCAATAATATGTGAAGGATATGGATGGAGCTGCATGGGATAACTAAGGATAGGACAGCTTGGAGTAAATTGTTTGAGGGCACCTGCCCCAATAGAGAATAGAAGGTGAAAAAAGGAGAAGCATAAATACTGTTTTTTATGATGATTTATTTATACTGTCCAGATAATGTTGGTGCATGAGGTAATGAGTGATCAGATCTTTTGTGAAGTGTATGAACAATTGCTAGATGAAGACACAGAAACAAACAAAGCAACTTATTTAAGGATGCTTGAATTTAGAATTTAGTGTAATTCCAACAATGAGAGTTGTATGATAGGACAACAATGAAGTGTTTATAACCAGCAGGTTACTGGAGCAATCAACATTTGCAACCTTGCAGCATCTGCTGAGGAAGACAGAATACTTGTGGGCTTGCCTAGAGTACTGTAATGTTGATTATTGCAGCTAATGACATTGACAGCTGTTGCTTGTTCTGATTCCAATGCTGTGGGATGTTAAGCATGAGCTCTTATTGCAGCTAATGACATTGACAGCTGTTGCTAATTCTGATTCCAATGCTGTGGGATGTTAAGCTTGAGCTCTTATTGCAGCTAATGACATTGACAGCTGTTGCTAGTTCTGATTCCAATACTGTGGGATGTTAAGCATGAGCTCTTATTGCAGCTAATGACATTGACAGCTGTTGCTAGTTCTGATTCCAATGCTGTGGGACGCAGAGATGCTGCCACTGTCAAGCGTCATGCTAACCAAGACCTAAGGTGAATCTTGTAAACAGACAATAGAACGAGTTCAAGAATCAACATCATTGCACTCAGGACATTCCTACACATGCCCTGTCCCCTTCTTTGGTAGCTAATGAAGAGTTAGTTAGTTAGTTAGTCAGTCATGGTTCCAACTTCATGGCAACGGGTCATACCCATAGTGCTCCATTCCTGTGCTAGTGAATATCACACAAAATGCTTCTCACTATCCCATGTGAAAAGTGGGACAGACAGGAGTCTCGACATACCAACAGTCTGCACAGGCATACTATACATAATGCCGCTGCCAGAATGCCAACACAAAAGTCTGCAACAAAAAATACAGTTCATTGTCGATGGAAGCGGCAGTCACTGGGAAAACCCGCAGCCACCCATTGAAAGGCAACAAATTAAGTCGTCTGGAATATGATGAGCGTGAAACCCAATAAACTATCAATAAAAGCGTACAATAGCAGAAAAAAAGGTTTAGATACACACCATCTAGACTCCGAGAGTTTAGCAGAGTCAAAACTAACATCACAGCAGTCAGAACATTTCCATAAGTATGCTGTCCTCATCTTCAGTAGTAAGCAAAGAGTCCTTATTCTAAGGTACCAGTAGCAGGTATAGGTATGATGCAACAAAGGCAATACATCTGACTTTGGGATGCAAACTGAAGCTTCCCACCCTCCTACGATTAACATCAAGTGTGAAGTGTGAATTAGGAAAAAGGACACCATCCAGGCTGGGTTAGGCAAAAGGCTGTAATTAAATTCATTAACTCAATAAATACCAGATTTAAGTACGGTTTGTAGCAGATTTGATATATTTACATTTCTCAAGTTGGCATCTGTGGCTTAGGGGTTAGTGAAATGCATTTTTATGATCCCCGACATACCAAGCCAGGGGCTTGAAATCAGTCATGGGCGATTTGGAAGCTTTGATTTTTATGTTATGAGGTGTTAGCTATTCAGAAAGTAATGATAAATTACTGAAAGTAAAATTGCTTAGTAAATCACAAACAGCCAATAAATTCTGAGGTTGATTGCAACATCCTGTAAAAGACATGCAGCTTACTTTTATCATTTCTCAAGCTGAACCAAAAAAGAATAAGTAACAATCTGCAGACTGCACAGGACACAACAAGCTGAACCCTGCATGTTAGGTAAACTAAAGACAGGAGATATGATAAATGTATCTGTGGGACTGGTAAATTGACAACTAAACATTTGTTGTCTGGAATGTCCAACATATACAGAACAAAGAAAACTATTTTGATCTACACACGTTAAATCTGACGGCAAACTCTATGGAGATGTTAACAAGCTCAAGATGTCTACTGCTTTCTTTGTATTTATTCATAGTGATGTCTGAAGGTGTAAGAAGAAGATGGAGAAGAAAAAGAAGAAGAAACAAAGATAGTAATTCCAGCTTTAGTTTTTCAAACTGTCAACACATTTTTATTGGTATATTTGAACAATGTGGATGAGTTGGCCATATAAAGTGTCATAGCGGTTTAGAAACAACAGAAATAGAAGCCATAGACCCTGGAAGAAGAAGCTGGGGTCAACCAATACATGGCAAACAAAGATATTAAAACACCCTGGACTGTCTTCTTCTTTAGCTCACTTGAAATTTGTCTATAATTGCAATGTTGTCTCTCATATGAATTTAACTGTCTGTTTTAGTTCCTCAGCAGTCCACAGAGTTTATCTTCCACTTTTGTTTCTCTAGGCCAGAAAGTTTTAATGGGTACATGAGGTTGTTCTTATATTGCTCCTTCCTTAGCTAATTGATCAGCTCTCTTATTTCTGGGTATCCCACAGTGAGAAGGTATCCACTATATGGTGGCCTTATGCTGGCTGCCAAGTTCAGAAAGTAGTGTCCATAGTACTGGCAATGTTCCGAACAGGAGCGCCTAAAGTACTGATTTAGCATCTGTCAATAGCACCACAGGTTCTGTACCATGGCTGGTATTAAGTAATTTCTCTGTTGCTATCTTGCTTGGACTTGGAGAACTTGGTGATGACTGGCAAGATCAAAGGGAAGAGACCAAGGGGAAGACCAAGAAGTAAATACCTGGATGGCTTGGCCACGGGGCACAGTCAGGGCAGGAACATGAAGCTGATTCACGACCCTGGTGATTGAGTGAGATGGCAGAACATGATCCCCCATGCTTATCGGCATGGCACATGATGGATGGATCTTCATTGGCTGAATTTCTGCATCTTAGTTATGGCAGTACTTTCCTGTTGGACCCAGGACATGAAAATGCATGAAACAGGAGAACTGGTGAAGGACTGAGAACCTTTCCGGTTGCCGTGGTGACAGCGGTGTTCTGCAAGGAAGATACTTCATGATGATGGATGACTTATGGCTTATTTTTAATTATTTTCCCAGTTGTATGAAAGTTTATACTGTCAGCGGCTAATGGTAGTTGGGTTTAATTTGTTGATAAGTTATTATATTTATCTAGAGTTGTTGAACTAAGACAGTGGCATGGAGGAATATCGTCAGCAGGGTTGATCCAGACCACCAAAGACTGAGATCTGTGGAAAGACATTAATGGCTGTGCCAGCTGGCAGACACGTGGTGATGATGATGAGAGTATCTTGAAACTTAATACCAGATGGCAAGATAAAATCACAGATACTGAAGTATTGGAAAGATCGGGTTGTGTGACGGTTTGTTCCATGCTCAGTCTTTGTAGACTAGATGGATAGGGCACATTAGGAGAATATACGATGGTACAATACCAAAGGACATCTTTTTTGGTGAATCACAGATCAGTAAATTATCTCAGGGTTGGCCTCTACTATGATACAAAGATGTGTGTAAGCGGGGCATGACTGATACAGGCATTTATATTGCACATTGGGAGCAAGTCGCCGCTGATCACGATGCATTGAGGGCAAAGATTAGAAACGGAATAAAGACACAGGAGAAAAGGATTGCAGATAGGTCACACACTGAACATGTGATACATCAGATGGTGTGTGATGGTGGAAATTACCATGTTTCCCACGCATCCATTGTGGACGAAGATTTACGCCTATTGGTGTGATCAGTCACATTCATTACCGCCATGGGTTGTAATTATTATGCCTTTTGAAGCACAATGTAACAAAGTATCGTCTGTCAAGATGGCAAGGTGTCAACTGTATCTACAGTAATATTTTTACATATTCATGTCATATTTCAGGCCATGGCCAAGGCTGTAGAAAATTCCTTTGTTGTTATAATTGCCATGTCACAGAAATACAAAGATAGTCCAAATACCAGAGCAGGTAAGCAACAGTTTAAATGCCTACTGTTTTATTCTGTATTCATATGTCAAGTCTCAGTCAAATATGAATGAGCTACTGTATAACAGTAGGCAGTGCTATCTGCTTTCCGTTAGTGTGAAATATTGGGCAGCGCTCACCAAACCCAACACCCCACATTGTGCCAACAGCTTCGGGTGGAGGAGAGCAATAGGAAGGGTACAAACCTTATCCTAGTGCAAGGAAATGTAACCTGAAGACTAAATGTAATGGCAGGGCAGACCTGGCCCTATGCTTTGTTTGGCAATTGGCCTAGGATCGAAGCTCTGACAGAACATTGATTTGCTGAGCTGGCAGCTTCTGCAGCTGGTCTTGTTCCAGACATTCTTCCTTTGGAGAGAACTAGGTAGGCCGAGAGCGGGATCATGCTGTATGGGCAACACAATACTTTGTGCTATGGGCGCTGTAGCGAAGAGCTTACGAACCCAATTCATAATTCTGCATACTGCGTTCGAAACACAGCTGTGGCGATTTGGCAGCAGACCGTCTTGCGTTGGTTTCCATTCAATGGTATGAGTGCTCGTTCAGAAAACAATGGCAAACTACTGAATGTAAACTTCCAAAGAAATCACAAACAGCCAAAATATACTGGGGTTGACTGCGATGTCCTGCAAAGGATATGCAACTAACTTTGTTCTATAGAGAGGTATAACTTCATCCCTGGTCCCCACCATGGGTTGCAATTATATCTTTTTTGAAGCACAACATAACAAACTATCGTGTGTCAAGTTGGCAAGGTGCCAGTGAGTGAGTATTCTTTATTAATTTTTCTTAGTTGGGAAACCCTTATAGGCATTGAAACACCATGAAAAATAAATACATTGATATTAACTCTCAGAATAAAGTTAAGTTAGTTGCATATCCTTTACAGGACGTTGCAGTCAACACCAGCATTTTTTGCTGTTGCGATCTCTTGGCAAGTTTACGTTCAGTAGTTTGCCATTGATTTCTGAATGACTGGCACCCATACCATTTCATAAAAACACCAATGCAAGGCAGTCTGTTGCCAAATTGCCCGCAGCTGTGCTTCGAACGCAGGTATGTGGGATTACAAACTGCATCCGTAACTTCTTTGCCATAGAGCCGGCATCTCTCAGAATAGATTGCTAAAAAACCCCATTTTGAAATTATTGTAACATCTTTAATTCTATTTCAATTATGTCACAGAAGCAGAATATACATTCCAACAACGCAAAACTATTATACCCCTCATTATGCAGAAGGGTTACCGTCCAGATGGGTGGCTTGGTCTGATATTAGGAACCAAATTCTACTATGACTTCAGTGGGAAGTACACATTTGAATCTCGTATGAATGCTTTACTGGGAGCTGTCAAAGCCATAATGAAAAGTGACAGTGTGAATGGTCACTATGAGCCTGAGGTAAGACATAACATTATATTAACTCCTTCTGTCCCAGGAAATTTTTACTGTATTCTTCTTCATACTCCACCTTCGGGTGTAAACCTGAATATATTTATAGAAAGCAGCAGTCAACTTGAGGATCTTGACGTCTTCATGGAGTTTGTCCTAAAATGGAACTGGTGTAGACCAAAGCAATTTGAAACACAGAAGCAATAAACTAAATATTGCATGATTTCTTGCCTGGCATATTTCACTGCACATCATCAGGTGCATACTACAGAGCTATATACAGTGCAAACCGCTTAAGGTGATCTTGGATGTGGCAAATTTCTGTTGTGAAGAACAATATTGTATTGTTCGTTGTAAATGCATTACTATATGCTTGACCTCTTATAAGAGGAATTTCTGATAAGAAGAACTATTTCATGGGTCCCAGGTGAGTTTGTCTGATCAGGTCGCATCTATCATATTAAGTGAATAAACAAATAATACTTTGGCGGAAATACATGATACTGTTCGAGTATAAAGAAAGTTATTCCCATGAAAGTCTAAGATTAAACAAAGTAGTTTTCTCTGTTCTGTATATGTTGGACACTTGCAGCAAATATTTAGCCATAACTTTATTTAGCCATATATGTTGGACACTTGCAGCAAATATTTAGCCATCACTTTACCATTTCCAGCTACAATCATCAGTATGTTACTTTATTCAATACCACATAAATCATCATTTACTTATCAGTTATTCCTTACATGCCCAAAACACTTTTATTCGAGTTATAACACAATTCTGGGATGAGTAACAAATGCAGGCATGGAAGACCTTTATACAGGGTGTATTTTTAATGACCGTGAACTTTATGAAAATATTGCCATTCCGAGTTTTGTATTCAGAGTGTATTAAGTCATGGTTCAAGCGCCATTTAAACGTTAGTTTTGAATATCACTGCTACATGCAGCTGTTTTAGTAATTGATCTCAGCCACAATAGTGTTAACTATTGAAGAAAGAGGTTTTGGTGGAAATGTGTTTCTTAATGGTGGCATTTTTGCAAATCGCATAATTTCTCACGGAATTCGGCCTGTACGCTCTCCGGATCTTACTCCCCTGGTTTACTACCCTTGGGCTGCACTTAAAGGAAAAGTGTACAAAAACAATCCCCACACAATCATTGCTTCCGGTACAATGGCGACAAAATGAAGCGTTACTTTTCGGAGGGACGCTATTTAGTGTTATCCTTTGGATTTCATGTGATTTCCTATGGATTCCCTGTGAATAGTGTTTTCCTGTGGATTATGTGATGTTATTTTGTGTTCCTTTTATTGGAAGTTTTCAAAAGAAGCCACGGAAGGCAGGTGGTGGATGAAATTTTGAGGGCAGCCGACAGATATTGTGGGTCATGGCCTCGAGCTTCATGACGGCAGGCAGAGGAACTCGTCTTGAGTCAATGGCTGCGGTCTCCGACCAGTAAGGTCACTGCCATAGAGGAAAGCAACGGCAAACTACCTCTTTAGAAGTGCCTAGTATATCATGAGAAAAAGACCAGATTCTACATGTATGGACAGATTATGTGAAACACCTTTATGATGATAACAGAGACGAACAGTATGATATTAGATTTAATAATGAAGGACCGCCAATTTTGGAGATGGAGGTTCGAAATGTTCTTAAGCATATGAAAGCTGGCAAGGCCCCCGGTGCAGATAACATCACAACAGAAATGATTAAAGCTTTAGAAGAATTTGGACTAGAGCAGGTCACCAGACTGATGAACACATTATATGATACTGGAGATATACCTCCTGAATTATGTAACTCTGTATTTATTGCAATCCCAAAGAAATCAGGAACCTTGTAATGTGATCAACATAGAACAATTAGTATAATGAGTCACATCACAAAGATTTTGCTAAGAATTATCATGCAAAGAGTGAGGAAGAAGATACAACCTGAAATAGGGGAAGAACAATGTGGGTTTGTAGAAGGAAAGGGTACAGTAAATGCTGTGTATATGCTGCGAACAGTTATTGAACGTGCTATAGAAGTAAACAAGGATATACATCTTTGCTTTATTGACTATACAAAGGCTTTTGATAGAGTTAGACATGTCAACATGGTGGATATGCTTGCAGATCTACAAATTGATGGGAAAGACATTAGACTTATAAAAAACATATATTGGAAACAACAAGCTGCAATAAGGATTGATAATGAATTGGGACAGTATCAGCCAATTAAGAGAGGTGTTAGGCAGGGATGTGTGATGTCTCCAGATCTTTTTTCCCTATACAGTGAAAATATTTTCAGAAATGTAGAGGATATAAATGGAATCAGCATTGGAGGACGAAACATCAATAACATTAGATATGCAGATGATACAGTATTAATTGCAGACAATGCGCAGGACCTGCAACAATTAGTAGATGCGGTTGTTGTACACAGTGAGCAACTGGGGTTAGAATTAAATTGTAAAAAGACTCAGGTTATGGTCGTCACTAGGAAGGAAGAAGTGCTACAATGTAATATACAAGTAAATGGAAATATTCTTCAACAAGTGAATCGGTACAATTATCTTGGAACAGTCATAACATCTGATGGGAGATGCCTTGAAGAGATTAGAACAAGAATCGCCACGGCGAAAGTAGCCTTTAGCAAGATGAAAAACATTCTGACCAATAAAAAGATGTCAATTGAAACGAGAAAAAGAGTGTTGAGGGGATACATAGAGCCTGTTCTTTTGTATGGATGTGAAACTTGGACAATGAGCAGTCAAGCTGAAAAGCATCTGATGGCTGCAGAAATGTGGTTTCTGAGGAAAATGCAAAGAATACCATGGACAGACAGAAAAACCAATGACCAAGTACTACAGGAGACAAATGAACATCGTAAACTGATTAGAGAAATTAGACGTAGACAGTCAAAATTTTTTGGACATGTTATGAGAAGAAATGGATTGGAGAACTTAGTGACAACTGGCAAGATCGAAGGGAACAGACCAAGAGGAAGACCGAGAGGAAAATACCTGGATGGCTTGGCCACATGGCATGGATGAGACAGGAACACCGAGCTGATCCACGACACTGATGATCGAGTGAAATGGCGAGTCATGACCGCCCACGCTTTCCGGCATGGCACATGATTGATTGATTGACACAATCATTGAACTTCGGATTTCAATTGTCAGCAACATTAATAACATTACACTGCCTGAAATGCACAAAGTCTTTGACAACATGAAAAAACATATCCATACTTGCTAACTAAACTGAAGTATCTGGGAATCACATTTGACAGGAGTCTGTCCTTCAAGGACCATGTGGAGACGGTTGTGACAAGATCTCAAAAGGGACTCAATGCACTTAAAACTATGGCTGCAATGGACACAGAGCAGAGAATGCTCTTCACACTATACCAGCACTTGATCCTCTCAGTGATTGATTATGGACTAGGACTGCTCACTGTCTCAAAGAGTCAGCTGGTGCAATTAGAGCGCATACAGAACGAAGCTATGCGGATCATTCTGGGATGCACTAGAGACACCCCAGTAGTATGTATGCGTTACATCCTTGGTCTGCCGACTGTTGCTGGTAGGCTCAAGGTGATGCAGGCGAAGGCATACCTCAGAGTAGCTGCAGACACAGATCACACGTTGCATGAGGCGCTGGACGCCGTTAAGGGTCAGAGACTGATAAGAGGGAAATCATGGATGGCTCAGGCGGAGGATACAGGAGAACATGAGGCGAGGAGAGGAGTGGGTCAGAGTGCCAGCGGAGCAGTCAGACTTGTGCAGAGTTATAATCACATTGAGCCGGGAGTGCAGAGAGTGGCCAGCTGGGGCCACGGAAGTGGAAATCCAGCAACTAATTCAGGATAATGCTTGCCCGGGTGATGTGATTATCTACACAGATGGTTTGGTGTTGAGAGGTAGGAGAAGTGCCTGGGGATTCTTTGCAAAAGCTAATGGTCGATGTTTGGTGCATGAGAGCCTAGCGTATGATACCACATCTAGCTTAAGAATGGAGGTGGAGGCGGTCAGTGCAGCTTTCCACTGGATGGAGAACACGATACATACACACATCATGATTGTAACTGACTCAGAAAGCATGCTGAGGAGGGTGAGAACAGGCAGGCATCATGCAGAGTGGCTTGCTTCGCTTAGGAAGTGGCAAGCATCATCTGGATCTTTTCTCCGGAGCATGCCGGTGTGCTGGGGAATGAACAGTCGGACAGATTGGCTGGCTCGGCAAAACTTGGTGGAGTATTTATGCATGACAAGGCAGACGTGGTTGCGGCCTTGTGGGAGCACGTGTACACCTCGGAGGAGCAAATGGATCACCATAGTCTGGCAAGAATGAGGTCGCGAGGAGTGACCAGGGGATCTGGCCGATACTCGTCGCTCAGAGGAAAGGCGAGACGGACATATAATCAGATTGCTACTGGTACTATTGGTGTTGGAACTCTTCGCTGGCTGCTGAGGATGGCGACGAAGCGCTTATGGGAATGCCCCAAATGCTGTGATGTCGGTTCCTAAATCAATCAATCAATCAATCACTGTGGTGGATATTTCCAACACCTTTTGTGAATGGAGCTGTAATGTGAAAACTTTACCATAAATAAGACACACTATAACAGTATATGTTGCATGAACTCCACAGCCAGTGAATACAAAACTTGGAACTGCAATATTTTCAAAAAGTCCACAGCAATTAAAAATACACCCTATAGAATGAATCAAGAAATAAAAAGTATTTGATTATGTCACTGTTCAACATTTGATGTATTGCTCAGTTAGTTCTGATTTCTCTGGAAGAGTTAAGTGTAATCTACTGGTATTCAAGCCCTGAAAAGGGCTTGCATCTATCGAAAGAACAGTTTATTTTCAAAGGGTTAAGAATTGGGTAAAGAGGCTTGTTTACCACCCTGCCCTTTTTATCTCTCTCCTTACTTACATTATTTCATTCATACATCTCCTGAGGTTGGTATAGAGACTCTTCTCCTGACCTAATACCATCTTCATGGGTATTGTGTTGCAGTGCTGTCCTTCCCTGGGGTGTGCAAGACCAGTACTAGAACTTCACAATTGTGATAGGGTGTAGTAGGATGTAATCAGGTCATGATTCATCACAGCATGTAGCAACTGACAGAAATTAGGCTTGGGTTGGCCATGTATCCTACTGAAGCATCTGACAGAAATTAGGTTTGGGTTGGCCATGTATCCTACTGAAGCATCTGACAGAAATTAGGCTTGGGTTGGCCATGTATCCTACAGAAATTTAGATATTAGATGGTCAACCCAAATGAATGGATGAACTATTGCTTGGCATAGAACAAGTCAATCATTGTTAAAAGTATACTCAGTTTCCTTTAGCAGTAGCAGGTTTGAAAGAATATGTGTATAGTGAACACTTGAAGTCTGACAATGTTTGTCAAACTAAGAGCCTAAGTGGTTTAAACTGTTACCCCAACACTGAGTCTGACCAGGTGATTATTCATTTTCTTTGTCCACCTTTTGACGTCAAACTGAATATATTTAAAGAAAGCAGCAGTCAATTTGAAGTTATTGACATCTGCATAGTTTTCTTCTCAAATGGAGTGGGTGTAGGCCAAAGTAATTTTCTCTGTCCTGGACCAAGTGTTTCAGAAGCCTAGTAAAATTCTTGGTTCACCAATGATGTATTCGTGTAGTTAGATTTCAAATAGGTGCAGACATTTTGAGAAATGATTCATAAGGATATATGCTGATATGCAGCAGTAAAAGACAAAAACAAATCCTGTAGCAGGAGTGTGCTGTGGGTGTATGAAGTGTTGGAACGACACATTTGTTTTATAAGCCTGAGTTCATGGAGGAATATATGGCGTCTTTCCCTTCATAGTAAATGATGAGAGTTGGCATTGAAACCTTATCCAACTGTGCTCAAGCCATTGTGAGCACAATGTCCTAACCATTACACCAACAGTCGCTATTTACAGTAATATATACTCTACAACATGCAGCATAAATTTCATTTATATGGAAAATAAAGACTGGTTCAGTGTCTGACTGCTTGTGAAGTCTGACAATGGTCTGTAATGGTTGAGCTTTCAGGGATCTACTGGACTAATGATCCCCACCACACACTGACTAGTACAGGGCTATACTTGGAGTTCACTTTTCAAAGTTGTCTACCCGATTTCCTGTTAGCATGTTTTGAAATATCATCATCATCATGTGCCACATCAAAACTTGTGGGTTATCATTGTTTGCCATCTCACACGATCACAAAAGTCATGGATTATGCCATGTGCCAAACCATCCAGAGATTTATCCTTCTGTGCTTTGCTCTTTTTCCATCAATCTTGCCAGTTATCACTAAGTTTTGTAGTTTATATCTCCTCATAATGTGCCCAAAACATATTGACTGCCTACGCCTAATTTCTCAAATCAGTTTAGTTTTCATTCTTGCTGTTTAAAGACATACACACTAATTATCCCCAAAAGACAATGGTTGTGTATAAGCCTGTGTCATTCTTTCTGTTTAAAGACATACATACGAATTATCCCCAAAACACAATGGTTGTGTATAAACCTGTGTTATTCTCTCTTGTGTCATTGACATTTATTGTTGCTACTACTTCTGTATAACTCATCTCTACTATAAGTGTCTTTGTTGCAACAGCCCAGCCCTCCCATTACCACTAACTCTTTAAGTCTATTATATGCATATACAATATTATGGCTCGTTTAGTCTCAATCTTATAACAGTTTCCTGGAATATCCTTTACTCATCATCAGAGACTCAGACAATGAATAAGTGATATCGAACAATTCATTTGTCCAATCTGTGAAGACCAATATCTAAGTACTGCACTTGTATCTGCATGAGTGCTTGATGTGGTTTCTGAGGCGACTGTTGTGAATACCTGGGACGGTCTGAGTAACTAACAATAAGTGCTTGATGTGGTTTCTGAGGCGACTGTTGTGAATACCTGGGATGGTCTGAGTAACTAACAATAAGTGCTTGATGTGGTTTCTGAGGCGACTGTTGTGAATACCTGGGACGGTCTGAGTAACTAACAATAAGTGCTTGATGTGGTTTCTGAGGCGACTGTTGTGAATACCTGGGATGGTCTGAGTAACTAACAATAAGTGCTTGATGTGGTTTCTGAGGCGACTGTTGTGAATACCTGGGACGGTCTGAGTAACTAACAATAAGTGCTTGATGTGGTTTCTGAGGCAACTGTTGTGAATACCTGGGACGGTCTGAGTAACTAACAATAATTGCTTGATGTGGTTTCTGAGGCAACTGTTGTGAATACCTGGGATGGTCTGAGTAACTAACAATAAGTGCTTGATGTGGTTTCTGAGGCGACTGTTGTGAATACCTGGGATGGTCTGAGTAACTAACAATAAGTGCTTGATGTGGTTTCTGAGGCAACTGTTGTGAATACCTGGGATGGTCTGAGTAACTAACAATAAGTGCTTGATGTGGTTTCTGAGGCAACTGTTGTGAATACCTGGGACGGTCTGAGTAACTAACAATAATTGCTTGATGTGGTTTCTGAGGCAACTGTTGTGAATACCTCGGACGGTCTGAGTAACTAACAATAAGTGCTTGGTGTGGTTTCTGAGGTGACTGTTGTGAATACTTGGGACGGTCTGAGTAACTAACAATAAGTGCTTGATGTGGTTTCTGAGGCGACTGTTGTGAATACCTGGGACGGTCTGAGTAACTAACAATAAGTGCTTGATGTGGTTTCTGAGGCGACTGTTGTGAATACCTGGGACGGTCTGAGTAACTAACAATAAGTGCTTGATGTGGTTTCTGAGGCAACTGTTGTGAATACCTGGGATGGTCTGAGTAACTAACAATAAGTGCTTGATGTGGTTTCTGAGGCAACTGTTGTGAATACCTGGGACGGTCTGAGTAACTAACAATAATTGCTTGATGTGGTTTCTGAGGCAACTGTTGAGAATACCTGGGATGGTCTGAGTAACTAACAATAAGTGCTTGATGTGGTTTCTGAGGCGACTGTTGTGAATACCTGGGATGGTCTGAGTAACTAACAATAAGTGCTTGATGTGGTTTCTGAGGCGACTGTTGTGAATACCTGGGATGGTCTGAGTAACTAACAATAAGTGCTTGATGTGGTTTCTGAGGCAACTGTTGTGAATACCTGGGACGGTCTGAGTAACTAACAATAATTGCTTGATGTGGTTTCTGAGGCAACTGTTGTGAATACCTCGGACGGTCTGAGTAACTAACAATAAGTGCTTGATGTGGTTTCTGAGGTGACTGTTGTGAATACCTGGGACGGTCTGAGTAACTAACAATAAGTGCTTGATGTGGTTTCTGAGGCGACTGTTGTGAATACCTGGGACGGTCTGAGTAACTAACAATAAGTGCTTGATGTGGTTTCTGAGGCGACTGTTGTGAATACCTGGGACGGTCTGAGTAACTAACAATAAGTGCTTGATGTGGTTTCTGAGGCGACTGTTGTGAATAGCTGGGACGGTCTGAGTAACTAACAATAAGTGCTTGATGTGGTTTCTGAGGCGACTGTTGTGAATACCTGGGACGGTCTGAGTAACTAACAATAAGTGCTTGATGTGGTTTCTGAGGCGACTGTTGTGAATACCTGGGACGGTCTGAGTAACTAACAATAAGTGCTTGATGTGGTTTCTGAGGCGACTGTTGTGAATACCTGGGATGGTCTGAGTAACTAACAATAAGTGCTTGATGTGGTTTCTGAGGCAACTGTTGTGAATACCTGGGATGGTCTGAGTAACTAACAATAAGTGCTTGATGTGGTTTCTGAGGTGACTGTTGTGAATACCTGGGACGGTCTGAGTAACTAACAATAATTGCCAGGAAAAGGCTAATGATAGTAGAACACTATAAAACTGTAAGAATGAGACAACTTTGGTCACATAATGAGAATAGAGGTTTTGGAGAACACTGTGCTTTGAACTCAAGTGTAGTCCATTAACGTCCTACTACTTTTAGTGCACATGACTGATTTTTTGCACATGGAATAGCTTTCCCTATTACCAGTGTCCCTCATCATCAGGCGAACCCACTCTAACTTCAGAGGTACTTGTAATTTACAGCCCTGAGTCAGGGACGAGAAATAAACTGACCAGTCTAGGGTTGAACCCGCTATCTCGACATCAGCACACCAGAGGTATAAGAAAAAGCACTCTTATCTGGCAAACTGTGAGCAGCGCCATCTATGTCTTCTTTATGAGGGTCTGGTCCTTTCTGTTTTTGAGTATGCGATGGCGATCCTGACTCTCAGCCATAAGCAGATGGAAAGGATACTGAACAAAGCTATGAGTATTATTCTTGGATGTAAGAGAGATACACCATGCAGGACGATGCGCTACCTTCTTGATTTTCCAACCGTGGGGGACAGAATACAAATTGGTCGAGCACGTGCCTATCTCAGCGTCAACGCAAACACACAACATCCAATGCATAGAATAAAGGGCAGCAAGTTAAAAAGAGGAAAGTCGTGGATGGGTCAAGCTAAAGACATTCTTCAGCAGATGTGTTCGCTTGAGGACTTAGAACCTGGCGAGGAGTGGGTACAAGTGCCTACAGAGTTCTGTACGTCCTTTTCAGTTTGCATCCAACTAGACAAGAAAATCCAGCTGCTGTGGAGGCGGAAGTACAGGCTCTGATCTTCGAGAGTTCTTAGAGGGTAATGCTGTTATTTACATGGATGGGTCGGTCATCTGAGGAGTGAGAAGTTCATGGGCCCAAAACTGTGAAGGAAGAGTCTGGTGCTTTTGCTTTGACCACAAGTAGCCTGACTATGGAAGTCATGGCAGTAAGTAAAGCAATAACATGGCTCGAGACGCAGGCATTCACTCAGGCATGTGTCCTTAGTGACTCAATGAGTATGCTCAGGAAGATAGAGATGGGGTGGGTTCGAAGAAAGGGGTTGCTGTCTCTGGAGCGGTCTCGGCTGGCAAAGATTAGTTTCATTTTCGTACCATGGCATGTGGGTGTACAAGGAAATGAGCAGGCTGACAGGCTTGCAGGTAAGGCTACTGTGGAAGGCAGACGAGCCATGGACCAGGCAGACATTCTGAATGCTCTAAGAGAAGTAAGTTTACGAGAACCAAGTGATGACTGTGAATCTACAACCATGGTCAGGCTGCGAGAACAGCAAATTAAAAGAGGTGTGGCCAAACAAGAACTCTACACAGGAAGCCAAATAAGATTAATAAACCAACACAGAACTGGTGTTGTGAGCTGCTACACGCTGCGGGATTTACTGAGGAGGAATCCGAGCACTTTTGGACTGAATGGTTCGATGTGCAGTGAGGATGATCTGTCGACTAACTAAGTAACTCTTATCCATTTGGCCATGCTGACCTCACAAGATGGAGTATTGCTTGAACTGAACATCAAAGAAAGAATAATAAACAATTTTTGATATGCTGATGACACAATGTTTGACAGAAAGTGAACAGGAGTTACAAGACCTTGTGGAGCAAGTAAACAAGTGCAGTACAGAACATGGATTAGATACTAATATTCCAGAAACGAAAACTGTGATAATGGAAATAATGTAGTAATGGAAAGTAGAGCCCATCAATGAACATGAAAGTGTATGGGAAGATTACTAGAACAAGTAAAAAGTTTCTTATATCTTGGACATGTAATAACAGATGATAGCAGAAGTGAAATTGTAATTAAAAAAAGGAATGGCCAAAAGCATTTTCAAAAACATTAAACAAATATTAACATCTAGAGAGATAAAGAACAGATTAAAAATGAGAATTGTCAAATATTATATCAACACTATGACAAGGTAACTTGGACAATGAACGAAAGCAACTGAAAAGTTGAACTAAAGCCCTTGAGATGTGGATCGATAGAAGATATAATATTTTATGGAGACAAAAACAGTAAAACGCAGAGGTTATAGAGAGGCTGAAGATGACAAGAGAGCTGCTGAAAGAAATCAAAGAGACAAGTTAAATATTTCAGCCACATTAAAACACATCAAACCAAACTGAGGAGAAATGTTGATGGCAGGTTAGCCAGAAGTAGGCAGTGATACAGGTGGGAAGATAATGAAGAATCTATCAGATTGTACAATCAGGGTGCGAGGTAAAGTCGCTTAAAAGTCGACAGGGTCGACTTCATTGCACCGGGTTTTATCCCATATGGCACAGCCTCTTTCTGCAGCGCGGAAATCGCCGCACAAAGCACGAACTCCGTAGCTCTAGCAACGACCCACAGGAGTCTCCGAAAAATTTAAATGTGAACCAAAGGACGTGGCCCGGAATCGAACCCACAACCTTCGGAGCCCGAGTTAAACGGCTTGACCACTTCGCCACGAAGACTCCCTCTAAGAGATGCAGTTACACCCATCCTTCACTGGAGATGCACTACACCCATCCTTCATTGTAAAGATGGCAGCTGATTGATTTGACTTCCTCTTGTTTCTCTGTTATGAAATTTGTCAGTTGCCATTAAGTCTCCAAGTTTATTTCTCTTCATTTTAGTTAGTTGCATATTCTTTACAGGACATATCAGTCAACTCCAAAATTCTTTGGATGTTTGTGATTACTGGGCAATTTTACATTGAGTAGTTTGCCATTACTCTCTGAACTGGCACTCATACCATTGTAGGGAAACCAACACAAGGCATTCTGCTTCCAAATTGCCCGCAGCTGTGTTTCGAATGTGGTATACAGGATTATGAATCACATTCGTAACCCCTTCGCCACATAGCGGCTTTTCTCCTCATTATATGCCTTAAAATGTTGATGGTCTACATCTGAATTCTATAACTTGCAGTGTTCATATGCTTTGTGAAGGACTGCTGAACTTTTTATTGGTTATTCTGTTCATCCATGGTAAAAATAATTCAATGACATACTGCTGTTGGGATGTGAAGTGTTGAGCCTATATTCTAGACCACAAGATAATGAGGGGGGGGGGGGGGGGGCAGTCACTAGCCAGTTCCATTCTTTTTCACCTTTGCTTCTAGAAAAACTCTAAAAATGTTTGATACACATTTTATGAGGTTGGGTCGATCAGAGCCATACATGGCAGGAAAGAAGAATCTTGCTGTTGCTGGGGATTGAACCAAGACCACTGTCTTAGCAGGTTATTGCACTAACTGCTAATCCACTGCTAGATGAGTATAGGTGATATGATAACTAATAACACAAAATATTTACATGTTGCACACAGAGAAATACAAAAGTAAATATATTAATTTACAGTCACAAGTTTTTTTTCCTGTCCTACAACCCGTACGTGCAGTTTTAATTACTTTTGCTAAAATATGCTCTCAATGATTCTTTGCTGGGGGATCCCCAGTTTAATAAGCTGATTAGTAGTTTTAAAAATCATGCCAGTTGAATGGCACCATCATAAATAATTGGCTTAACAGTGATGTCTGGTGCTGCTTTGTTACTAAATTATATGTGTGAAACTTATTATTAGTTTATTTTACCTATTTACACAAAGATGCCATAAATAAAATATTGGACTATTTCTTGTCTGGCATATTTTGCTGCATCTTGTCATGTGTATACTGCAGAGTTATATATCAAGTTATATGAAACAATGAATGATACTTTGGCTGAAATATGATGTGTATCATCACTGATATTGTGCGAATGTGTAGAACATGTTATATCCATGGAAGTCTAACACTTAGCAGGAAGTCCTTCTGTTTACATAGCAACGGCTGGAATCAACTAATAAATGCTTCGTGCAATATTTGATTAATGTTTTTGTTTAAATTCACTAAGGGAATATATTGTTTTGAATTTTATTTTACATAATTTAATTTGAGATTATTATTAACTTATGGGTTACTACATTTATAATAATAATATTCTTTTTAAATATAAACTGAAATTGCGATTGTATTAACAAATACCACGATAATGAACAAAACTGTTCTGTTTAAAATGTTTCACACCCCATTCATCACCAGCATGCAAATGTTTTGCCGATTGGCGTGAGTGACAATGTTTATCCATCTTGCGATCTCCAACAGTCAACACTAACTCATTCATGAATTTTTTTTTTTAATGTTGCATATCCCTTGCAGTCAACACCAGCATTTTTCAGCTGTTGTTGATGTACTAGGCAAATTTTACATTCAGTAGTTTGCCATTGCTTTCTGAATAGTTATTCATTCATGAATAGTTATTAGTAATTAATTAGTATTAAAATAGAGTAAATACTAAAAAAATAGTATTCGTGAGATGACAAGAAACATCAGAAATATAATTAATTCAGTTGAATTCTGGATCTGATATCATTGAAAAGAAATTCTCTTATTTTTATAGTTAATGTTTTATAAAACGGAATAAACAGAGTTATGAGTATAGAATAGAGATATGAGTCTGGTCTGGTCATTTACTAAGTCATTTAGACATGTCCTTGTTCAACATAAAAAATTAATTTGTTATATATCAAATAAATCCATCCATCCATCATGTGCCATGCCGGTAAGCGTAGGCGGTCATGTTCTGCCATCTCACTCGATCACCAGAGTCGTGGATCAGCTCCGTGTTTCTGTCTCAACCATGCTACAAGGCCAAGCCATCCAGGTACTTGCTTCTAGGTCTTCCCCTTGGTCTGTTCCCCTCGATCTTACCAGTTGTCACCAAATACTCTTTCCATGTAACCAAACAAGTTTTAGACATGATTGATACTCATAAAATATGCAGCTGCTCTGTAGTCCGGGGCAAGCGAAGTGCATGGGTATTTTCAGCAAGCTGAAGTTGCAAAACTCTCAAGGAAGGAAATGGTGCTTTTCTTTAATGCCAGATTTCTCCATGCACTGATGATACTTCCTTTTCAAACAATCATTTTCATTCTAAGATTCAAATTCAATACAATATTCATGGGAGAAAATAAAAATTCAGCCTTGTTCAACCTGCTTCTGCAGTGTCAGTTATAACTGAGATCAGTTTTTCTGTGAGTTTTGATATTCTTTCCTTTCTTTGTTCTCTTTCGTGTTTGGTTGGGTCTAATAGGGCTCATACTGGAATTTTCATTCTTACGTTGAATTATTCTAAGATATCTTAAGCAACCATTTATACTGTTCAATGAATTATTCTAAGATTTCTCAAGCAACCATTTTTACTCTTCAATGAATTATTCTAAGATTTCTAAAGCAACCATTTATACTCTTCTATGCTGCTGTCAATGCAGAGGTTAACACGCTCATCTATAAACACTCAGATAGCCCCGAAGTGCTCATCTATACAGATGGATCTGTTGTAAAGCAGCAGAGAAGTGCATGGGTATTTACAGCCCGTTCAGCGGGCCGAACCGTTCAAGAATCCAGTGGTGCCTACCCTATGACCATGAGCAGCATGATGATGGAGGTGATTGCAGTAACACAGGCTTTCATATGGCTAGAATCACAGAATTATACCAACGTGTGTGTATTAAGTGATTCAATGAAGGTTCGGAAGGTCGAAGCTGGATCTGTACGTAGACAGTGAACTGAGTCGCTGCAGAAGTCTGTTGTCCGTAAAGTCACCTTCATCTTCATCCCAGGACATGCAGGAGTCGAGGGAAATGAATGAGCTGATAAACTGGCTGGCTCTGCACCCCCTGCAGATGGCCAGCCCATGGATCGTGCCGATGTTATTAACGTCCTTAAAGATATGTCAAGAACAGAGGACTTTGACGATAGTGAATCCACATCGCTGACCAGGATGAAAGACCTGGGAGTAAGAATTGGCACAGCCAGACATGAGAGGTACATCGGGAAAACGAGGTGCCTCGTCAACCAACACAGAACTGGCACTATTAGCCACCGAACGCTGATGCATATGCTATGGGGAAGATCTGAGCACCTATGGACCTGTCCAGAGTGCAATGAAGATACCCCAACTGATAACTAATAACTCTTCTATGAATTATTCTCAGATTTCTTAAGCAACCATTTATACTCTTCAATGGTCCTTTTCAATGTCCTGTTTTCCTCCACACATGAGATAAGACATTTATTTGTCATCCTCAACATTCCCTGGAGTTTTGAAGCATTTCCTTTTGTTTCTTCATGTCCTTGAATTGCCTCTTCATGTCCTCGAATTGCTTCCGAAAATGCCTATGACGCTTGTTTTGTTCTCTCATTTTCAGGCGCAAACGTTTGTTCTCCTTCAGCATATTTATACATGTCCGCTGCTTTGCTACACAGCTGTCACAGTCCCTTCTCAGTCTCTTGGGTGATGGTGGTCCTGAAAGCACTGAAGCAGATGATATTTCATTAGTGGAGTCAGGGGTTAAGTCTGTAGCTGCTGGTATTTCAGGAGTGCTCTGTTGTATGGGCATTGGTGTGTATGCAGCTGTCTGACTTCTAAATGGTATGTCAAGTGTCTGCTGGTTTAAACTCAAAAAGTCTGTCCATCGTTGAGTGTAATTAATTTTTTTTGTAACGATTCTTCTAAACGTATAAATGTTAGCACTTAGACATTCTTCATGTATTTGTCTGTCTGGTTCTGCTGCCTTAACAATGTCCTTGATTTTCCTGGCAATCTCAGGAACAGGCAGTTTCTCATTCACAATCAGCCGAGCTATGTAGCCCTTCTTAACTGGATACTCAGGCTCAAAGCTTGACAGAAGCAGTCTCATGTCACTTGCAGTTTTCTTCTCCATGATGAAATGAAGGCTGCAAGGGAAAAAAATGGTACTACAATTACAATAAAAGTAAAGTGGCATGACATGAAGTTGTTAGGTTACTAGTACTTACTTATGAAAGAGAGAGTGAGAGGGAGAGAAAGAGAAATAAACTAATAAATATATAAGAAAGTTAAAAAAGAAAAGTAAAGTCTGTGAAGTACAAATTAAAATAAAGTATTTTAATTATAGAGTATTATAAAGTAAAGGAGGGGCATTTTAATAGGGTCATATTTATTAATTAATCAGGCTATATATAATCTATTTTAAACAAGAGATACAGAAATAGATGGAGAATTAAATTATTATTAATATCAACCACAATGTGGCTTTAGCAATGAACTATTAAATAAAAGAACTGGTGTAAAGTAAACAATGACAATTCCCATCTGTATAAGGCAAATAAGAAGGCAAGATGGCTGCCGATTTTTCCGCTAGAGACCGAGTGAAGTGATTCATTTCAAATTTTAATCAAAACCGATCATTTCAAGTAATGAAATTGTACACAGAGGTATAAAAATGGATGGAGAATTCAATTATTACTAATATTAATCACTCGGGGGGGGGGGGGGGGGGGGGGGGGTTGCAACATTCTGTACATACGTGAACTTATCTCAATACTTGGAAATAGGGAGCAAGCAACGCGGTCACCGGGTCACGTGATCTTGGCCGCGAATGTCCGATCACGACATCGAATCAAAATGACTATAGGGCCTATTCAACTATAAGTTAAATAATTCTTCTTCTTCTTCAGCGTTCCGAGCCATTGAGGTTCTTTGCTGCAAATACAATCCGTCTCCATTTGTCTCTCTGGTGGACCTTCTCTTGCCAGTCGTTGATTCCAAGTGCTTGTAGGTCTGTACATGTATTATCTCTCCACCGCCTTCTTGGTCTACCTCGGGGTCTACGGTCATTTATTTCCTGAGTGTAAGCGAGTTTTGTTTCCCTATTATCTTCCATTCTTTCTATATGCCCCAGCCATTGTAGTCTATTAGCCTTCATGATACCAGTGATTAGCGGGGACTTAAACAGATCATAAATGTCTTTGTTACTTCTTCTTTTCCACTCTCCACTTTGTGTATCCCTAATGGGTCCAAAGATGCGTCTTAAAATTTTGTTCTCAAAGGTTTGTAACAAGGCTTCGTCTCCTTTCGTTGTACTCCAGGTTTCAGAGCCATACAGCACAACTGGTCTGATCAGTGTTTTGTATATTGTGATTTTGGTGTTACGAGATAGCGCCTTTGATTTTAGTAGATGTTGTAGTGCATAGTATATCTTATTTCCAGAGTTGATTCTAGTTTGTATTTCTTCCCTTATGATGTTGGAGCAGTTGAAGATTGTACCCAGGTATTTGTATGTTTCCGTTCTTTTAATGGTCATATTATCTATTTGTATGTGGCCAGAGTTTCTAGCCATTACCATATATTCTGTCTTATCTTGGTTGATAACCAGCCCCATCTGTTGGGCTTTTCCCTTTAAGTGAGTCAATATTTCCAATGTCTTTTGTTCACTTTGCCCTATAATATCTATATCATCTGCATAACCAAGTAGCTTGGATGTTCCTCCAATATCACATTCCTCCTTTACCTTCCTTACAACTTTCTCTAGAGCCAGATTGAAGAGTAGCGGCGATAGTGCATCACCCTGTTTCAAGCCAGATGTTATTTGGAAGGGGTCTGATTTCCTGCCTTTATATGTTACTATATTATAAGTATCTTCCATGCATAGTCTGGTCATGTTGATTAACTTCCTTGGTATTCCAAATTCCTGCATAGCATTCCATAGACTATTCCTATGGACACTATCATAAGCCTTTTTAAAATCCACAAAAATGTTATGGAGATCTCTTTTATATTCCCAATGTTTCTCGGCTATTTGTCGTAAGATAAATATCTGATCTATTGTTGATCTGTTTTGTCTAAAACCCGCCTGGTAGTCACCTAATATGTCTTCTGAATATGGTTTTAGTCTATTTAGTAATACTGCGGATAGTATCTTATAGCTTGTGGACAGTAGTGATATTCCTCTATAATTTCCACATTGGAACTTGTCTCCTTTCTTAAAGATAGGTATCAATAATGACTCTTTCCAGTCATGGGGTAATTCTTCTGTCCTCCAGATTTTTATTATTAGTTCGTATAGCTTTAGATGTAATGCATGGCCATCTGCCTTTATAAATTCAGCAGCAATTCCATCAGTCCCAGTTGCCTTATTGTTTTTAAGTCGTGTGATTACATATAGGATTTCTTCAAATGTAGGTTCTTCAATTTGTGGTTCGCATGTTAGAACCTCTTCCTGTGGGAAAATGTGACTTGGAGCTTCACAATTTAGTAATTCAATAAAATATTCTTTCCATGTGTTGCACATTTCCTCATTGGTATTTAGCATATTCCCATTTTTGTCTTTTAAACCATATGTGTTTTGTTGGTGCCCTCGTTTCATTGACTTCAGTTCTTTAAAAAATTTTCTGGATTCATTTTTCTGGTGATTAGTTTCCATATCTTTGATTATATTACTCATATATTCTCGCTTCTGCTGTCTGACTATTTTTGTAGCCTCTTTACATTCATTTCTATAATGCTCTTCCTTTTGGATGTTATTGATGTCATTTAAAGTTAAATAAGTTAAATAATTACTAATACTAATAACTAATGTTAAGTATGTGGCTTTAACTTTAACAAATATTAAAAACATAAAGAAAGGACTGGTGTAAACAATGACAAAAAAGTCATAGCTAATCTACTGACATAATTATAGTTATATTACTAAAATGTCTCTCCTTCGGGAGACCCGGGTTCGATCCCTCGGTAAGGTGTAGGATATTTTTCTGTAGGTGGCTAAAAGAAAATCCTAACCTGCACAGTTCGCGGCGACTGCACTAGCCAGGCGGCCTTAATAATTCCCCAGGCTCAAAGACCCCTCTGCCATACACCGCAAGGTACTATATATTCATTGGCAGTAAATGACAGTTATTATATAAACTTTTTGATTTTGTTTACCACGACAGAATAAATAACGACAACGGACAGTCAAATCAATCATTTCGGTAAGCCCGGACCGAAACTAAACATTAAAACACCGAATATTTCAAAATGACCGATGTTTACCGTTGATGAACTCTCCTAATTTG
This sequence comes from Cepaea hortensis, assembly GCA_963921405.1. NCBI lineage: Eukaryota > Metazoa > Mollusca > Gastropoda > Stylommatophora > Helicidae > Cepaea > Cepaea hortensis. The sequence goes on along the minus strand of OY992887.1, from coordinate 37,132,131 downwards.
AAAACTATGTCGTTTGGCATAAATACCACTTAAATGTGAAGAATGACAAAGAAACAAAACACCGAATCGTACAAAGAGTTGTGAACCGACACAAAAGTAGTCGTACGTACCCACACACCGTGACGAGCCGTATTTGATTTTTAAAGCGTAGTCACTATGTGTTAAAAAATAAGACCTTTGTAATTAATTGTATTGTGACTGCTATTCGTACCATCCAGTATCCGAGGGAAACATTCAAACACTGTATATTAAAAAACGTCGCTATATTATATTCGGATGAGCGCGTACGATACTCCGTAGTTAATTTAACTTATCTTGTCGCTGAGACTAGAGTAGAGTCGACCAGTGTGCATGTTTTGTGAATTGGTTATTATTTTATGGTTAACTTTGTGATATTGATACTTGATTATTGATCTGTGGGGCGACAGGGAGTGACCAGAGGATCCGACGGACAATCAGTACTCCGAGGAAATGCTAGACGGGCACATAACACTACGACAATAATTGGGACTCTTCACTGGCGGTTGAAGATCAGGACCGAGCACGTAAGGGGAAGTCCCGAGTGCCATGATATCGGTTCTTTACTCAACTCAACTCGCCTATAAATAATTGATCATGTCTACAAATAAGAGTGAAGGAAAGAAACATAATAGAAAAGCTCAAAGAACCAACCACATTGGAATTTTAAAAAGAACTTACTTCTAAACACGAAAATGTGGTGTCTTCTTTACCTGGCTAAGGAGTACGACATGTCGACATTACCGTATTTTGTATTATAAAAACAAATAAGGCGGCAATAAAAAGTGCTAATGTGCCAAAGGGAGTAAAAATTCGTGCAAAAATAACATAGCCGATTGAAAACATGGACACATTTCTGTAGTGTGGATTAATGAAACAAGTTGGCAGATGATAGTGATTCAGAATTAATAATATGTGAACGAGCAAGGCATTTGCACGGTGAATATTTTCGTGACAAACCTGGAATACGTGAAGAAGCGGAGACGGGCTTGAGAAGTTTAGAAAAAGAAGTGGGATAAGGCGTAGAGATGCTGTCAGTTCTGACCTTGAAGCAGCTAACAAATGTAGTATTACAGTATATCTGCCTCCTCCACATCATTTCCTGAACACCTTTATTACTCCACAATAAAGGTAAGGTTAATTTATTTTAACTTTTCCCGACATATCTAGTCGATGATCCTAAGTTAGTTAAAAGTTGTTTAGAAGTCAACATGGTCGACTTCATGGCACCGGTTTTTTGTTTAAAAAAAAATCCCATACGACTCAGTCTCTTTCCACAGCAAACTGCTGAAAGCGTCGTACAAAGCTCGAACTCTGTAGCTCAAGCGACGACCCCCCCCCCCCCCCCAAGAGTCTCCGAAATAAAAACGCACTCGTGAATCGAAGGGCGCGGCCCGGAATAGAACCCACAACCTTCAGAACCCGAGTCAGGCGGTCTAAGTTAGTTACATTCATTTTGGAAGCAGGCCACATTGCGTTGATTTCGATGGTATGAGCGTCGGTCGTTCAGAAATCAATGGCTAACTACTGAGCGTAAAAAATTGCCTAGTTAATCAGGAAACACCTAAAAATTTGTGGAGTTGATTGCGACGTTCATTAAAGGACGTGCATTTAGCTTATTTTTTACAATACTGTATTTCATTATTGACGATTTATGTTCTATCGGCTATTGATTTCTTGATTGCTTCGTGTTATTTTTGAAATTTAAATAACCGCTAATTACTAACATTCAGACTTTAAAATGGTTGTGGCTTTGTGAAGAGTAACTTTCGGGGTTTGGAATCTTCGGAGACAAGCGCAGTCGTAGAGTTCGCGCGCCGCATATCGGATCGCTACTCACGCTGTGAACGATGCCGATGTTTGCCGCAATCTTAAAATAATTAAAGAAATTAACTTAGTATGTGCAGCTTGTAAATACATGTTAATGGCGATGTTAATTAAGGGACCGAAATGCGTCACTTCTGGTTTAATGGCCACGCATAGCAACCACCCGTAACTATTTAATTTTGTCAATACAATGAGGTCGCTATAGCGAAGGCATGCTACAACGAACGCGGAAGAATACTATCGACGTAGCAGTGCGTGTGCATAACGGGTCGGAGTCTGCTTCCAGCTTTGATTAGAGTCTCATCGATAATCTTTGTATGGTTTATTATAATCACAACAAATTAATTGCAGGGGTCGTTATTGTCTTCAGTATTTAGTATATATTATATTATTTATTATTTCAAGTCGCTGCTGATTTGCGTCTTTAGCTGTGAAATTTATTACTAAATCATTTATATTATAGTAACCATGAGCCATAAAAATACTAGTAGAGTGAGAAGGCTCATTAGCTTAGACGTGAAGAAAGAAATAATTTACAAACGGGAAAGTGGAAGAAGCTTACGAGATCTAAGCCTGGAATATGGTATGGCGAAATCGACGATCTGTACAATCTTAAAAAACAAGGAAGGTATCAAATGTGCAGAATTCGCGAAGGGAATCGCTAGGCTCAGCAGTTCACGCTGTAACATAACGGAACAGATGGAAACCCTACTGCTAGCCTGGATTAAAGACGTACAGCAAATAACGGGGGTTGGCGTTAGTGAGGCAATTATTTGTGAAAAGGCCAAGCAGTTGTTTGAGGAACTTGAAGCCAGGTCTCCTAGCACAAGCAATGGTGCCGTGAAGGAGTTTTTTGGCACCAAGGGGTGGCTTGCTGGCTTTAGGAGACGGACTGGATTTAACGGTGCTGTGGAAAATGGTGAGGTTGATGATAGTGGCAGTGCAGACAGGGATGCTGCTGAGCATCATGTACGTAAGTCTTTTTTAACTTTTTTGGTTCTTTTATATTATGGAGATAAGAATGATAATCACTGCAGTAGAATAGAACAATACAGAATGAAGCAAAAAAGGTATGTTGAGATCTTGTGGAGAAACAACATATGCAGACTCATATTTTATAATTCTATGACTATAGCACACAAGTTTGAAGTTAGTAATAAAATAGTAACTCTTAAGACTTTCTATATGTTGTTTCTATCCATGATCTGAACATAAATTTATTTTTTTTTGGTTTATTTTATTTTGGGAAGTTTGATTAATTATGGTTTTCACTAAGGCACAAGTGTTTATGAATTACATGTGTATGTTAGGTTTTCTGTGCTTTTCAAATTTACATTGTTTTTGCTGCTGAGTATTGGTATAGATCCCAGTTGTCTACTCTCAGCAACTCACTGTCATTCTCAACTCATTTTATACCAAGCAACACACCATGCAATAATCAGTTGCTCTATACATTGCTTCATCATCATCATCATGTGCCATGTCGATAAGCATGAGCAGTCGTGTTTCACCATCTAAGACAGTCACAAATTTGTGGTTCAGCTCTGTGTTCTTGTTTCTCCTGGCAATGCTACGCCCACTGAGCACCCATTTATGCCATTTCTCTGTGAATTGACAAATCATCATTTTCTAGGCAACTGTACAGAAGGTAGTTTGCCATTGCTTTCCTTCTTAGCAGTGACCATACTAGTTGATGGCTGTAGCCATTATCTCCAAAAAAGATATCATGTGACTGCTGTCGTGAAATTGGAGAGCATAACCAACAACTATCTGTTGGCAGCCCTTCAACTCCATCCACCACCTCCATCCATAGCTTCACTTACCCCTGATCGGAAAGGAGGGGGAAGGGATGTACAGGTACTCCACCTGGCCCAAGGGTTTCCCGGATGAACGGATGCACCTTACGTCTTCTTTGATAAATGATACCTCTATTCTGATATATTGCTTACCTTCCTTAATTCTTTGTGCCCCAGATGGTTGTTGTATGAACCCTCTCTACCCTATTTGTTACCTCAACTTCTTCTGTCGCATTGTTGTTATTTTAACTCCTTCAGGTTCAAACATTTATTACTTTAAATAACTACTAGGAATCATGTGTACTGCCGATGTCGTCAGCATTCTTATATCTTCACAAATCTCAATCCTTTGTGTTCTACATCCATTGATTGTATTTCTTTACCTTCTTCTACTTTTGTCCTACTGCTTTTGGAGTGAAGCTTCACAGTATTCCTTTATGCCACTGTCTTAGGCCATCCAGCATCATTTATCTCTGTTTGTATTTGTCTCTTCTACCACTGATCTTTCCAGAAGTCATAATGCTTTCCTGTGTTTCTCTTCTCATTTTGTGCCCAATGAACAATGTCTCTTTCTTGTAGTTGTACAGAATATTCTACATTTATTAGCCTTTTCCAGTCCAAGGTATTCACAACATCCATCTCAGAAACCACATCTCTGCTGCTTCCAAGTTCCTCCTAATTTGTTCATTGACATTTCAAGATTCACTGCTGTTCAGCAAAACAGGTTTATGTAACTTTCAGTACTTTCTTTCTGACGTATATTAAGAGTGAATTGTAACATAAGACACTTTTCCAGTGACCATTTGGTTACGCCTTACCCCCTACCAAGATCCTGTCTGCTAGTGGTGAGTTAGGTTTACACAAATAAATGAAGCACCACAGTTGTATTGTGATGGGAAGGTATTTCATTATGTACTTGGCACAGTTGTGTTGAAATGGGAAGGTATTTAATTGAGTACTTGGCACAGTTGTAATGAGATGGGAAGGTATTTGATTGAGTATGTGGCACAGTTGTGATGAGATGGGAAGGTATTTAATTGGGTACTTGGCACAGTTGTATTGAGATGGGAAGTTATTTCATTGGGCACTTGGCACAGTTGTGTTGAGATATGGAAGGTATATTAGGTACTTGACTATAAAATCTGTGATTGCGATGTTCTTATATAGAATGTATATAGAATTTGATGTTCTTATTAGAATGTTGAGCTGTTGAATCTTACTGTAATGAATAATGTATACACAAGCAGGTCTATATCACAGTGTTGGCAGGAATGTTCTAGAGAATGTTGTACATTCATGTAGGCCTAGATAACAGTAAATATGACAGGGCTATTCTCGAAAATGGTGTATTTATAATTGTGAACCCATTAACTAATGGATTAGCAACAAGCTGTACGATTAATTATTTATATGTTTCAACCAAAGGTGTATCTATAATTGTGGTTGTAATTTGTCACTTTTCAAGACACATTATTTTCTTGTGATATGTGAACAAGTTGGATAATTTACTGCTTAATATTAATTTGTTTTCTTCTGTCTGCCTTCCCTGTTATACTTTTCAGAGACTGTAAAAAATTGTCTAGACAAGACATTTTTGTGGGTTGCGTACTAGTTAGTGTCCATTCGCCTGTGTTGCCGGGGCCCATACGGGAAGCGAAGAATGATAATACTGTTGCCTTCCATGCATGTTGTAGGAGGCGACTGAGGAGGCTTGGGCTGAGACTTAGTCTACAGTCTATTGGGACTCCGGTCCCCAACATGGTGGATATGCGTTTAATCCATTAAGGCGTCTGGAGTGTTTATGCTTGTAGCTACTGTTTGCATTCACATTTTCCTCATGTTGGACTGGTAGTGCATGGTTCCGTTGCCCTGCTATTGAGTGAGTGCGTGGCACGACACTGTGAGCTGTGAATTTTGTGTGGAATGCTTTTACATCTGTCCACGGTTGTTTGTAGCATGAACTGCATGTTTGGAACGATGGCGGCTGGCTGTTGCTGGATTGACTGGTTTACCTTTTCAGTTCATGAGTGCATTTTTCAGGAGACTCATGGGAGTCATCGCTGGAGCTACAGAGTTCATGCTTTGTGCGGCACTTTCGGCGGGTCACCCTGCGGAAAGAGACCAAGCCATATATGATAAAACCCGGGTCAATGAAGTCTTTCTGGTGACTTCCGATTCCATCGACGATGAACTGTATTTATAGTGGAGGACTTTCGTGTTGGCATTCTGGTGGCGGCATTATGCACAGTGTACCTGTGCAGGCTGCTGGCTTGCCGATACTCCTGTCTATTCCATTGTTCACATAGGGCAGTGAGGAGCATTTTGTCTGATATTCACTGGCACAGGAACAGAGCATAATGGGGACGACCCGTTGCCGTGAAGTTGGAACCACGACTAACTAACTAACTAACACTTTTCAACTTCTTATATGCAACTTTTGCTTGGTCTATCTCGTTCTTATCCTTTATCAGGCATTGCTAGAGGTTGTTAAACTTAAAGTAATATTAGTCTGGGACTGACAGTGCAGGTTCTCTACAGAAGTTCCACCTTCCCATAAAGTAAATTAGTAACTGCTGCAATTAATTTTTCCCAGGCATTTCAAAGTGTAAGACACTTGAAGAATTTTTGGCTCTTGTTTCATAAGAGTGAGAACAATGTCTGGAATGGTAACAATATAAAATAACATGAAGTAATACAGCTTTACAGAACACAATTACGGAGAGCATAGTGTGTTTAGGGTGTTGCTGCAACTAGCCTTCATCAGCAATCAAATACATTTGAACATGAGGAAGACACTGCAGTGGCTACATTAAGGCATCATAACCGAATGAGAAGAGTGGAGAAATTTTAAAAAAATGATAACAATGAAAATAAAAATAAAAAACAATGGGCTGCTGATCTCAGAATCCAGGCTGTGTTGATATGTTGTGTTCTGTGAAGTGGTCAAGCCATCTGACTCAGGCTCTGAAGGTTGTGGGTTCGATTCCGGGCCACGCTCTTCGGTTCATGAGTGCATTTTTTCAGAGACTCCTGAGGGTTGTCGCTAGAGCTATGGAGTTCGTGCTTTGCGCGACGATTTCCGCGCTGCTGAAAGAGACTGAGCCATATGGGATAAAACCTGGTGCAATGAAGTCGACAGTGTAGACTTTTAAGTAACTTTTTCAGTATTTAACTGATGAAGGCTAGTCACCACAACGTCCTATATTTTCCATAATTGTGTTCTGTAAAGCTGCATTACTTCACATTTTGTATTGTTTATTTTTCCACATGTGTACTTTAGTTCCACCAATTTTATTGTCTGGAATGGATATGGTTTAAATGGCTATTAATCCCAGCAGTTTCAGATCTTAGTCAGATATGACTGAGCTACTGTATGACAGTTGACAGTACTACCTGCTTTCTGTTGAATGCCGGCTGAATGTTGGGTGGCGCTTACCAAACCTGACACTCCACATTGTGCCAATGGCTTCAGGCAGAGGTGTGCAATTGGGAGGGCACAAGCCATATCCTGGTGCGAGGGAATGCAACACTAAGACTAAATGTTGTAGCACGGCAGACCAGGTCCTAAGCCTTGGTTGGCAACTGGTCTAGGATCGAAGCTCTGACAGGCCGACAGCTAAAGCATTGCTTTGCTTATCCGGCAGCTTCTCTTGTTCCAGATGTATTGGTGTTACTTTCCTCTGGGGTTAACTAGGCAAGTCAAGAGAGGGACATGTTGCGAGGGCAAAACATGGTCTCTACAATTCACCCCAGGCAGTGTGCTATTTCTGAAACACAATGTAACAAATTATCACCTGTCAAGATTACAAGATGCCAGTAGCAGATTCTAACATGCCCCATTCAAGTCTTCAATATTTTTTTTTTTAATGTAAAGGCCATTGACACAGTCGTTGACTTTTGGTTTGGGTATTTGAATGAAAATAATTCAGCCCATCCTTGCCTATCTGTTTAGCCAGTTCCAAGGGGAGAGAGAGACATACCTTTTATAGCAGAATTGCTATGTAAAATAAAATGAAGTATCTCTGGCATTCACTGGTGTTGTTTCTGAGAATCTGTGGGCCTGTTCTCATCCTGCAAGGTTTCCACCCTTCTTGTTTTGCAACTCCTACTTTAGCAAGACTATCTGTCTCCTCATTCCCCCGGAAATCACTGAGACAATGAATCCACTACCATATTGTGTGTATAGACTGGGATATTATCAGGTTGTGGCTATATACAGTGTAAAAAGGTAAAGCTTGTGGTGAAGGGGTTATGAATGCCATCAGGCAAACCCACTCCAGAGGTAATTGTAATTTACATCCACAAGTCAACACTATGGTCCAACTGTCTAGTGTAGAGGTTGAACCCGCTATCTCAACACACCAGATGTTTAAGAACGAGCACTCTTAGGCTATACTAAGAGATGGGATGACCAGTCTTCTTCCTCATTGTCACTTACTTCCCAGACAGTTTCCAGAACATTCTGAAAATTATCTAATGTCCATTTTTATGAGGCAGGTTAGCACCAGAACCATGCTGTTCAGAAAAAAATCTCTTCTGGTGGTTATAAAACCTTGGTCACTATCTTGACATGCAACTGTATTTTATCAGTGTGGCTCACATGTACAAGTATAAACATTTAATGTGGCAGTTCTAGAAGCAGTTACATTGTGCTACATCCTTTGGTGTAATAGTGGTACTTGGGTGTTTCAATGCAAAATTGGGACATGAAATAGTGCATTATGTGAGTAACAGTTGATGAAAGCAGTGAAAAATATGGGGATCTTGTAGAATAAGCAAAATTATGTGATATGATAATAATAATACTTAACTTAAACCAGTTTGTTGTTCAGAGAATGACTGGCATCTTGCCATCTTGACAGACGATAGTTTGTATAATAGAGTTATACCTCTCCACAAAGCCTGGGCTGAGTTTAGAGACCATGTGTTGCCCATGCAGCATGATCCCTATCTCTACCTGCCTAGTTTACTCCAGAGGAACAAGACAAGCTGCAGAAGCTGCCGGATCAGCAAAGCAATTCTCTATCCGCTCTAACCATCAGAGAATAACAACTTGAAAAAAAAACATTGAAATTATGAACATTCAGAAATTGCATAGTTGTGGCAGAATACAGGCTAGAAGAAGGCTGATTCTGATCATATGCCTGTTATAAAACAAATGAAAATAAAGTTTAAAACAATGTTATCCTGTAGTGAATTTGAATGACAAAGACACAAACAATACATTGCCAGGCAATGAATCATGCAATCTATTGTGTCTTTGTTATACAAATAAAGTTTAAGTCTATTAAAAAGACTACACTTAAGATAAAATCAGATTTAAAAATAACAGGAAGTAAAGAACATGCCTTGAGGTGTATTGGATATATGTTGCTAGCTCCATATTTTTATAGGCCTGCCAGTACTCAAGGGATGCTTGTGGTCAATATCACACCCAGCACTTTTGTTTCTCAAGACCCTGAGTCAAATTTTATAATTCGCCTCGAAGCAAATTTGATTCCATGACCACCAGGTTGGTAGACAGGCGTGTAAACCACTGCACTACTGTGGCTCTTTCTGCAACGATCAACGTACATTATGTGATCAGCAATTGTTTGTATAGGGGGCTTCAAATCAAACCCTTAAAAGTGTGATAGAAATTACAAAAATTACAATAATCTTGTCATTGTCTTGTAACCTGTCAATAGTGTTGTTAAGGACGTCAAGAGTGTTAAGTATGTGACAACACAGTGCAAATGAACACGGTGACATCATAAGGACAGTTTAAATATGGCTGCCCCACTTTTGACATGCACCAAAAAGGAGCAGTGTTCTGTTATCCGTTGTTTAAGTGAAGGGGTGAAATTTATCAGTGAATGAAGGTCCAGTATAGTTATGTATGCCTGTCAGTCCAGCAAGTGTATGAGTGGGGTAGGGAGGTTTAACACTTTTCGTTCCGATGAAGATTTACAGCGAGTGGTGCATGAGTGGTTACACATGCGAACAAGATAATTTTATTTTAGACAGGAATCCAAGCACTTTATTGGTGCTGGAGGACTTGCATTGAGTGCAGTGGTGACTACATCGAAAAATGATACATTTGTTCTTTACTTTTTCACAATATATTCACACACACACAACATTTAAGGTTTTCGTTTGAAGCCCCCTAGTATGTATCAAGCTAAGCATGGCATATTTTTCCATTTCATTCGACCATTACTCCTACCCCTTTCAGCCTCAGAAAAGTGATATTAGGGTCTATCACGTGGCTCAGATAATAATCCTGTGACTGAGTCAGCCACAAATAGGACATTAACTTGGAGGTGATTGTTGTCCAAAGAGGGTAATGGCTTATTTACTTTTTCGGAGCCCAGGTTAATTTTTTTTTAAATGCTGTCTGAATGGGGATTTGAAAACTTGACATCGAGCCATCAGGCAAGCATACTAACTACTGTGCTACTGCCACTCCCTAACAGGCATATGCCATGGAGATAATACAGATGATTGATTAACAGTAGGATATGTTACCTAAACTTGAGACATCAAAATTAATCACTTCTTCTGTAATGAAGATTTTGAAGAAGAAAAAAGACCACAAGTAACATTTTACAGTTAATTTTACTTCTTCTTTGTACACCTTTAGGTGTCAACCTCCATATATTTTAAAGAAAGCAGCAGTGAACTTGAGGTTCTTGACATCTTCTTAGAGTTTCTTCTGGAGTGGAGCGGGTGTAGGCCATAAGTAGTTTTCTGTTCTTTAGTTGATTAAACATGTAGTTTTTCAGCCTGTTGTGTTCTGTGCGGAATCTAAAGATTGTTACTTGTTCTATTCAGTTAAGTTGATAGCATACCAACTTCTTTCTGGTGGCCTGGATGCTCTTGATTTCCACTTGGTTCAATTGCTTCTTATAAATCTTTTGGCCTCATCATAGCTATGTCTTTATTAGACTGAGTTATGTTGTAATTTGAGAGATTACAATGTATTACAACCCTTTTGCATTTCTGGCATAGTTCATATAGTGTGCCCTTAAGTCTGCTAGTTCTGCACTGTTTCTGCTCCTCAGTGTTGAAACAACTGACTTTGCATCTGTAAAAAGAGATATTTTTTTCTCTTTATTTTTTCTCTTCATAAACATTTCTGCTGCAGTTATCATGGCATCTGCTTTTGCTTTGAAGTTACTTGAGAACTTTCCAACTGCCACCGGCTGTCTCTTAACAGTGTCAAACAAAAAGTATATTTGTACCTAACAAAAATGGGCGGCGGAAGATGGGAGGCAGGGGTGGGTCACACTTATGACTTAAGTTGTTGATATGGTGGCAGACATGTTGAATTATATATCAAAGTGGGTCGCATAAGTATACAGTATATAAGCCCACAGCAGATACGGGAAGTCATAAAGCAATTAATCATCCCATGGCAGTAAATCAGTTAACTCCGTCCATTATTTTTATTCAGGAGAATCCTTCTACTTCCATTTTCTATTGGTTTTTTCTCCCCTGACCCATTTGTGTATTCATGGATCCAGATGCTGCTTGGGTATTGTTCTTCTATGTAGTTTATGATTGTCTTTCTTCTAATTCATGTTGTTATTTTTATGTGACATCTAAACTAGCAAATACGTAACCAGTGATACAGCAGCATACACAATCTATAGAACAATCCCAGAAATTTCTGTTAGTAGGCATAATATACCACAATCAAAATTTACTAACAACACAAATTTGATTTGAAAGGATTAATGGGATTGACAAAACATGTTAATTCAGTCGTGAATGAAAGTAGTGAATGATGGTCGTTTGCATGAATAAAAAAAAAAAGGTAGAAGTAGTCGTAATAAATATAAATAAGAGGACTGAGCCTTGCCCTAATGTATCATTAATTCTTTCAGTCTTTGGGAGTTGTTACTTTAATTCTTTCAATTTCAGTGTTAATGAATAGATGTTTAGGTGTACATGGTTTTGAATAAATAGCTCTAATGGAAAGAACGGTTAAAGAGACAATTATTTCAATTAAGTTATCGTGGGTTAAAAGTTAAAAACAAATTTAATATATCATGTGTGCCCAATAAACGTGTGATGTGTTACTTGGTGTAAGTAAATGTTTAAACTCACAAAGTTCTCAAGTTTATACTCACAACATGCCCACAAAATCTTGAGTGTCTACATATAGTTTCTCTATTGAATTTGTGGTTTTCATTTGGTACTTGAAGAAAGCCTCGTTATGGATTAAAGCACGTCGAAATTTTTTCTCCAACCATGACGGCTTTTTATGTGTGGGTTTTTTCTATCATCTGAATACTTTTGTAACGTGTTCTAATTTAAAAAAGGCATCTTTCATTCAATGTTACGACCGTTCCTATATCGTGCAATCAATCAAGTGCCGTGTCTATAATGCAGGTTGGCTGCACTGGATCTCCAACTCTGTCTCTCGTCTTTATTGTACATTCTGTGCTGTTCTTCCATCTCTTCATTGCTTCCCACTTGTATTGTTGTCTACCTCTTGCTCGCTTGCGTTCCTAAATAGCTTAAATTTTAAACGACTTTGAGTTGAAACGAACTGTTATATAGAACCAATATTAACAATATCCCTACTTTCTGCACAGGAATCAGTTAATGGGTGTTTGTGGTTTATTTGTGATTGTGTTAATCGTTCTCCTTGTTTATCAATTATCAGCCATATAGCAATATTGATTTAGCTGTCAAAACTGTCATCTACTGCGTATATAGTACCCTGCAGTGTAGGGCGGGGGTCTTTAGATTACGGAATTAATGCCGCTTGGCTAGCGCAGTCGCCGCGAACTGTGCAGGTTAGTTTTCTTTTTGCCCCCGACAGAAAAAAAAAAAAAAATCCACGCCTTGCCGGGGTTTTGAACCCGGGTCTCCCGAAGGCCACGTGACCAGCCGCTCCTCATTGATTTAACATTTGAAGTTAAATATTTAGTTTGGTACTTGTTTTTAATTTCCTTTGACTTCCACAAATTTCCTCTTGTTATATAAATGCTGCTTTTTCTTTTTGTATTTTCATTTTTTAAATCTTTATATCTGCTCCCCCATCTGTGTATACACTGCTACCTAAGAGAGTCTATAATTTCCCTGATTGAAATGTCACCACGAGAAATGCCGACTATCGTTTGCTTTATTTATTCTCAGCTTAGTCTTTCTCCTTTGAGTTTGGAATACTGCCATCACGTGTGTACTTGTCATCTGTCCGCGAATATCAGACAGGTGGACAATGCCGTCAGTGAAGTCTATTATGCTGCTTTCTCAGAGTTTATTGATTTCATTTTCTGATGGCAGTTATTGTTGTCTCCATAATCCAGTATCTAACTAGCAAGAATAATACAGGTGACAACAGACACTTCTGTTCTAATTTCAAATGTGTTTGTTCATCATCATAATCTTCCACTTTTGCGCTCCAGTGCTCGATGGGTGGCACTCGATAGTGTCATTCCGTGTGATTGTACAATGTCATTGATGTCATCAATCCATTTTCTTCTCGGGCGTCCTCTTGCTCTCGTAGTAGATGGCTTTTAATGTAGGGCCAGTGATGGTAGATGACGGTGTTGCATTCTAACGAGATGGCCAAACCATTTGATATTCTGTCTTTCGATAAATGTGGCACAGGGTGTTGATTACACTCTCTGTCTGATAACATCATTTCTGATTCGGTCTCGGATAGTTAAGTTGGCAGCTCGCCTCAAGAATCTCTTCTTACAGGTGTTGATTTTCCTTAAGTGTGATTTAAATAATGTCCGAATTTGACATTGGTAACATAAGATTGATGTAAATGTGTTATTTATTGTTTTCTTTCTTCTTTTTTTTTTTTTTAATTTTTGCCTCGAGTGCTGGAGGTCCCGTGTTCAAACCCCGGTGAGGGCCGGGATTTTTTCACGTGAAATTCTAGTAAAAAAATTACCCCTGGTCTCTGGGTAGTGAGATCAGACGCCCGTGTGTATTGTTGCGCACGTAAAAAATCCCTTGGCAGTTGGAAATCGAAAAAAGAGTAGCCTAACGGCGCTTCCCGGGCAAAATTTCGAGTTAAAAATCTACCCAAAGTATTTCAGGATCCTCGCCGGTGCTACAGAGTTCGTGCACTGAGCTGAGACTCTCGGGCTTGAGTTAGGGACACTTATGGGTTACACCCGTGTGCCGTGATGTTGATCCGTTGACTAAACTAAACTATCTGTAGTTTTGCGGACATAGGTATTTTTGGATATTTCAATATGGGTGACAGTTGATATATAAGCGCGCGTGCTTTTTGACATCTGATTTCGTCGATGTGTCTGTTCAGCCATATTCTGTGATCACACCTCCAAGATATTTTAATTCTTTAACTTGTTTCAGAGATGTGCTATTTATTAGTATACTTAGTGGACCATGAGATCTGTTAACTTGCACTTGTTACGTTCCGGCTGTATTTATATTCATATGTTATCTGCTGCATGTTGAACTCAGTTAGTTAATATGATTTTACATAATTTGTGATTTACTGCCCTCGTCACTACAAAACAGTTATTTTCCCATCAGAAATCACGAAACTAAGGAACGAGCTATGGTTACAGAAACATGGCTGTGAAGAAACAACTGCCCAAGCCAGCCAGAAAGGAAAATGTCGACACACGTCGGGTGCTATTTATGTGAAATATCATCATCATCTTCCACTTCTGCCGTTAAGCGTTGTGGGGAGGAATAATTTGCGGTCCAGCGCCCGGTGGACGGCACTGGATAGTGTCATTCCGTGTGGTTGTACAATGTCTCTGATGTCGTCAATCCATTTTCTTCTCGGACGTCCTCGTGGTCTCGTCGCAGATGATCTTTGATGTAAGGCCAATGATGGTAGTTGCTGATGTTGCATTCTAACGACATGGCCAAACCACTTGATCTTCTGTCTTTCAATAAATGTGGCACAAGGTGTTGATCCCACAGTCTGTCTGATAGTAGCATTTCTTACTCGGTCTCGGATTGTTAAGTTGGCAGCTCTCCTCGGGCATCTCATTTCGCAGGTGTTGATTTTGCGAAGGTGTAATTTGGATAAAGTCCAGGTTTGAGATTGGTAGCATAGGGTTGGTGTGAATATGCTGTTTATTATCTGTCGTTTTGCGGACATGGGTGAAATATATGTGAAATATGATAACCGAAATCGTCATCTATAATCAAAAATATCCTGCTACTGATTCTCTTTCGATTTTCTGTGTACCGATACGAAAACTTCATTGTAAACATTGTTTTTTCCTTGTAATATCTGGTTTCCCCGGATTTTTAAAGCCTTGACACTCTTCACCGGTTTCTCGGGGTTTTCAAGGGTGGCTGCGACCCCTCGGTGGTCATAGTCGTAGCCTAAGCACACCGGATATTAGAATCAGAAACAACCTTGCCGTTAGGAACTAACACGTCTTGTAGTGGTGTTTTCTGGCGAGTTAAACGATATAGAAGGTATTAACCAACTGTTTTACACAGACTAACCAACACCGTTGTTACCACGTCACAAGCCTCACACCAGTGCCGAGATACAAATTTAAAGACATGCCTGGTTGCCGCTTTCAAGAAAGGTGGCTAGATATGCCAAAATATAGTTGTTGGATAGCGCGTGGGAAAAGCGAGAATTTTGCGATGTGTAAGTTGTGTAGAAAGGATATCGGCTTGATTACTATGGGAGAAAGTGCCCTACGATCACACGAGGCAGGAAAGAAACACAAGGCCTTACTTGCTTCACACCAGCGTGTCCGGATCTTTGTTTCATCGCAGTCTAATAACATTACCGCACTACCAGAGTCTTTCGATGTTAAACCATTTGTCACAATAGAGGTATGGTATTCATATAATGTATTTGTGTGATAGTTAACCAGAATTCAGTCGTTCAGTCCCAGACAGTTAGTTTTAAAATTATGCTGGGTAAGTAATATTAATGGTCAGTCAAAGGATTTCGTAGCACTTCGATATATGTCACAATGCAGTTGAACGGTACAGCAAACACAATCATTTACACAGATGGGTCTGTGAAGCGCGGCTCAAGGTCATCGTTAGCGTACACAGCCCAACAGATGCGGAGAACACTCAAAGAAGATAGCGGCACTTTAAGGATAACTACATCAAGCCTGACTATGGAGATCATCGGTGCTTCCAGAGCACTCGTGTGGGCAGCAGAACAGGAAGTCACATGGCATAATCATTTAACATGCTACAGAAAACTGCAACCGGTAACGTCCGCCCCGAATGGATAAACAGCAATCGGAAGTCACGCCACAAAGTTCATCTGGATGTACACACCCGGACATACCGAAGTAAGGAGTAATGGCAATGGACGTTCAGATCAGCATTCCAATTATACTTACGCATTCTGTGCCACTTAAGTTGAAATCGGCAACCCCCAGGAAGGTTAACCCGGTCAACAAATGCCCGCAGAAGTAGGATGTGTTGGCCTAACAGCGCAAGAACGCAGCTCTGCTGTAAACAGGCACAACGCAATCACGTCCGAAAAAAAAAAAAAAAAAAAAAAAACTCCGGATGAACGCAGAAGAAGAAATCGGCAACCAGTCATTACCTCTATATGGTGGTCATGCATATTGATCTATTGTTAAATCGCGCGCTCACACTTTACCAGAACCAATTACGCCATTATTATTTGATACAAGCTAAATTTATGAGATTCTGATTAATGTAACTGTGAAAATGACAGCTAAACATCCATTGGAGGCGTGTCCAACAAATATACAACAGAACCGTATTTGGCATACGCTCGCTCCATTTGAAGACAAACTATGGAGATGTCTAGAAGCTTGACTTCTGATTTCTTTGGATTTATTCATATTTACGTTTGAAGATGTATTTAGAGGTAGAAGAATTTGCTACATTTGTATCCCTAATATAGATCACATAATCTTTTACGATCTCGCATTCGGTTCTCGTTTTCCAACAACAGTGCAGAAATGTTAAAGTAAATTCACAAGTAGTGTTGGCGCTCATAGGCGTAGAAGAGATCAGCAGAGATGAGAAAACATAAACACTGAGAGCTATACACTACCAAGATTCGAACCTTTCCCCTTCAAACGATGACTGCGCAGGAACACGTGAACTTCGCCGCATGACCGACTAGACGCCCCCCTCCCCCCATCTCGCAAAAAGATGTCGTTAGTCAGGTCTATCACTCGTTTCGACCCACAGCTATGAAATATGGATATAATTCATATCTAACCATTGAAATACGATCATAGGTCCCAGCATTTTATATTAATCCAGCACAGGTCAAACAACAAACACATCAGATTAATACTGTGTTCAGCACATTTTAACGAACATTTAAAGAATAAACATACACATTTAAAGATGTTTTGCCGTTGTTTTCCCACAATTTTGGTACTCTGAATTTCTATTTCTGGGGTTTTCCTGTTTTAAAGGGTTGGTTGATTAGGGTATCATCCTTGCATTCCAGACATGACCATAGGTGCTCACACATGCACCGGCGGCTAATAGTGCCAGTTCTGTAGTGGTTGACCCTCATTCTCTCGATGTGCCCCTCGTATCTGGCCTTGCCATTTATCACCCCCAAGTCTCTCACTCTAGACAGCGATGTGGATTCACTGGCGTCAAAGTCCTCCGCTCTCGACATCTCTCTAAAGGCATTAATGATATCGGCACGATACATAGGGTGGCCATCAAGTTTATCAGCTCGTTCATTTCCCACAACTGCCGCATGTCCCGGAACGAAGATGAAGGCGACACTACAGGCAACAGACTCCCGCGGTTATTTAGTACACTTTCTACGTACATAACCCGTTTCGGATCAGGCTAATTGAATCACTTAATACACAAATGTTGGTAAAATTATGTGATTACAGCCATATGAAAGCCTGTGTTATTGCCATCACCCCCATCGTCATACTGCTCGAGTTCATAGAGTGGGCGCCACTGGCTTCTTGAATGGTTCGGCCAGCTGAACGTTCTCGACCTTTCAGATAATGCTCATTGAATCACCTCATGGGTGAGTCCGGTAAACAGCACGGGATATATCAATCTATTGTTTATTGTATCGGGGTGCGTGTGTAAGAGGTTAATTTAATACCACTTGCTTTAAGATACATACACTACAATTACAACGTGCCTTGTTGCCGATAGACTACAATTACAATGTGCCTTGTTGCCGATAGACTACAATTACAATGTGCCTTGTTGACGAATTCAACGCACATGGCAAGATAACATTGGCTAACCCTGCAAAGAACGACAATTATGCCAAATAGAAGGAAGCTTTGTTATAAGGACATTGTTGATGCGTCATGGGGGAAATTTCTTTGCTATCACAGGCACACGACGAAAAGCATTAGGAATTTGTTTCAACGCATAAAACCTGCATCAAGTGTTTTATTTCAGTAGAACTAAATAAAGACTGACTTTCGTTAGAGACCATAGTTTCACTGTTTTTGCTACAAATACATGTATGATTGTGTTAAACCATAAACCCAGCGTTGTATTATTTTATTCCCGAATTACCCGGTAATTTGGAACGTTTCTTATGAGCAAATTAATTATGCCAGAGCTGTCCACTTTACCAAATTACGGCGTTAGCTTATATTAATATGTACGGCTTTCTAACACTTCATGAACGTCTCTACAGGGGGAAGGTATTGATACATACATTTAAGTGAAATTGAGTATAGTATAAACGTATGGAAATATCAGACGCAGTGGTCATTTATCTGCCATTTATGTCATGATAGTGGGTTGAAAAGATTCTGGCACAGAATATAAATTATTGGCATTGAGGAATTGTTTCAGCTATCATCATTGTGTCATATACCAAGTGGCGCAGGTGATCATTTTCCACAAACATCTGTCCTCTGTGTTCTTGATCAGTTCAAGCTGATGAAAATTGCTTTGCAGGCAGGAAAACAGCACAACATGTCTCTCATTTTTGTGTCCAGTAGTTTGAGGAAAAATAATCACAGAAAAGGCAAAAGAAATTAAAGCTGTTGACAAACAGACTGAAGAAAGACAGTTGGAGATGAAGAAAACAGACATAGAAACATTACAGCAAACATGTATATTGTGAGTGTAAATACTCATTATGTTATTTCAAGTGATTCAGCCCATGCCTTGATGTGAACAGTAAATTTTATTTTTAACTTGAAGCAATTCGGTGCTTGTGTGAGATGTTTAGCTTTTGTGGAAGTCTGCATATTGTGGCAAGTTTTCAACATTGTGTTACTATGTTAAATATTGAATGTATTATGTCTATTGTGTGTATATTCAGACACCCACGTGTGAGAACATGCCTAAATGCACACACCAAACACGACATATGCCCAACAGAACCTTGAAAAAGTCGTAAATTACCTTGAGAAAATCTTGAAAACTCTTTGCTTGCATTGCTTGACAAAACACAGCTTGCCAACATATGATGGATTGTCTGCCTGAGAGATGCTAGTGTATGAGGCAATGATCAAGCAGATATATTGGTTGCTACTGTCCCTCTGGGTGAAGAGCTACTTTATGACAATGCTGTTGTGGTGGGATGAAGGGTAGAGTGGAACTGAACAGAGTTTCTTGAGAGACTGTTTCAGAGGGGAGTGAGTAGAGGGCCAGGATGATACCCAACTCATAGAGGAAAAGTCCTGTAAAGGTTATGCAACTACATTTTAAAAGTTATCTTATGAGAACAGTGTTTTATTTATTCACTGTTTCATTTTATGACCTTCTTGGGTATGCTTAGGCTCTCTTAAATCATTGTAACACACTTTATTTTTATAACATACCTCTCGTAATTTACACTGTTTCATCCTCATTTACAATAAAGTAGTTTCCAGTTGCATGCCTGCACATTTCCTACATTGTTCTTGGCCTGGATCTCTACTGTAGTTGGACAGTAAATTGATGTCCAGCATGTTTTTGTCATCTTTGACTTTGTGTGTGTGTAGGATTACAGCATTACAGTGTATTGATTATGTGGTTGTTTCGGGATTTGAAATTTAAATATTGAGCACAACCCACTACTGGCAACGCCGATCGCATTCTGGT
Organism: Cepaea hortensis; assembly: GCA_963921405.1. NCBI lineage: Eukaryota > Metazoa > Mollusca > Gastropoda > Stylommatophora > Helicidae > Cepaea > Cepaea hortensis. The sequence continues at coordinate 37,112,500 of OY992887.1, read as the reverse complement.
ATGAACCTAAGGCCTATCCACGTCAATATGGAAGCACTATACTCGAGTTTCGCCCTCATCTGAGCTCGTCAGTAGTGCATATCCCTGACCGGATCCGGAAACAGTCCCGGATCACGCGTGTGAAGCCTCCCCTCACCCGCTTCACACGCGTGATCCGGGACTGTTTCCGGATCCGGTCAGGGATATGCACTACTGACGAGCTCAGATGAGGGCGAAACTCGAGTATAGTGCTTCCATATTGACGTGGATAGGCCTTAGGTTCATACCAGAATGCGATCAGCGTTGCCAGTAGTGGGTTGTGCTCAATATTTAAATTACAGTGTATGTTGGAAAGCCTCTGTGTGTGCTTACATGTATGTGTGTGCATACATACATACTACACAGACAAACACATGCACATACATTTATAGACATACATAAATACATCTGCCTTTTATCCCTCATGAGACCATATGCCCTCAACACACTCAACCAAGCAGTCATATCTTTTGCTACCTCATGTAACTCAAGTCTGTGTCCTTCCTATATTATTCATCTGTGTCTCTTCTCCGTGTGTTTTTAGGTCTCCCTCCATTTCATTTGTGTCTGAGTCTCTTCTCCGTGTGTTTGTAGGTCTCCCTCCGTTTCATTTGTGTCTGAGCCTCTTCTCCATGTGTTTGTTGGTCTCCCTCTGTCACAAAATAAAACCGTGTGTTTAACAGGTTGATTGTTAGGGAGGATTTTTTGATTAACCGGACTATCTGCTAAGCAACCAGTGTTTCAACTAGTACAGAGAAAACATTCATAGTTGTGGCTGCACGTGTTTCCAAAACAGGTCGGGCAGAAATAACAGTTGTACGTGTACATATGGTTGACGGATTGGCCACCCTCGGAAGTGCGGGAAACGAATCCCGACATCGCCTTGACAAGTTTGTCAACATTTGAATACAGATGGAAGCCGTGGGGTCATAGTGGCAATCGGATGTTGCCGTCACCTGTCGGACAAAATTAACAAGTGGAAGATGTATAGAGGAAGTGAGTGCGCTGAATCATACATCTCGTTGACAAGTCAAAAACATATCAGAGGGAAAACGGAAGTACTTAGCACGGAAGTAATAGTACATAGGTCAATTCGTAGTTTCCGGAACATCGAGAAGATTGACAGCTGGTTATTTGCCACTATTGTTGGGATCATACAGGAACTCGCTGGCTTGTTTTGGGAATCTAAACAATTGATGACAACTTTGACAATGACTCAAGCCAGGAAAAATCGATTCCTGACAATGGATGATATGCGCAAATAACACCTGCAGGACGTCACCCATATCACGTGACCAATTTTAGGGGTTTGCCAGAAAACCATGATTGGAGATGGGGAGTTGACCAAGAACCGTGGATTATGATGGACGTGTTTGTGGGAGAGCTCTACAGTGTTAGATTAATTTAAGATTAACTAGCATGTGCCGTTATGGCAAAGTGTAGTAGCCATCCCGGGAATGAGGCGGTTTTTACATAAGGTAGTCAATATAGTCTATTAGTTCTAATTAATATAGACTGTAGCCTTGTTAAACTATAGTGTGATGATTAGCACTGTTAGTGGAAACTAGTTAGAGTAGAATAGTGATATTAGCTCTGCTAGTTAAGAATAGAATACTGAGGCCGCATTCTGTTTGCTGATTTTTTCTTTGTCATAGCCTGATTCGGCTCTAGGTGGGTAGCTAATCTGCTCTATGACTAATTCTAGTTAGCTAAAGATCATTAGGCAAGGTGATAGGCTTACACTCAGCCGAAAGGATCAGTGACTAGTACTATCACCAGATGTGTTGTTTCTATCCTAGGTTCCCTACCAGATCCAAGGAAACTCAACAAGTTTTTGGGAAAGATACAAATCCCATTAGGAAGAACACCAGTTCAAGAGTCACTAGAGTTGCATACAGAACGTAACTTACGCTAGAAGGAAATTGATTCATCAAAGAGAGTGATGCATACTGATGCACCACACAGCATTAGACAGTAGTAACGAACCGAGAACCGGCTAAGAGTACCTAGTGTTAGTACAGCAACAATTAACATTAGAAATTAGCACTTATGGACTGAATGGTTCGATGTGCAACGAGAATGATCTGTCGACTAACTAACTAACTGCGTACACACTACAAAAGACTTGTGCAGTTTGTTAAGGAACGTTAGGAACGGACATTGTGTAGAGTGCAACCGGTCCATGATTAACTGTTAATACCACCGGTGTCTATTTCGGATGTTCATGAAATTGGATTACCAGAGGTCTACAGAGGCAAAGCAGTATCCGGCAAGATGGTTTCGGCAACGGGTGAGAAGTACATGTTCTGACGTAACGTGCTGTGGTCTATCTTTGCTGGGATCAGCTGACTGGGTTGCTGTCTGAGAGTCAGAGTCTACACACTTTATAGAACACGTCACACATTTTCTTCACATACACGTCTCATATACGTTACACTTTTATTTTAATAAATTACTCTTTATTAATTTTTAGAAGCAAGAGTTGTTGAGTATGTTGCGTTGGGGAAGTATGAGAAGGGGGCATAGTACGACAGTGTGAGAGTGATAGGAAGAGGTGTCCATAGGCTGATGGAGTGTGTTGGACGGAAGCTGGTGGATTCTCCAGAATATTGAGAAGGAAAAAAAAAATATTATAATGTGGGTGTCGGATCTCCTCACTCCAGGGACGACACTTTAAAGGAGGACACGACACCCTCCATTTCATTCGCCTATTGGTTTCCAGTGTGTGTGTGTGCGTCCATCCGTCCGTCCGTGTCCTGTCCAATGCCAGTATCATTTCTCACCTCTTGATTCACCTTTATTTATTTAGTTCTCTTCATGTGCTCCACGTTGGGGATTTTGTTCAACCATTAAAGTCTTTCTATTTTTCGCAGCCACCAATTAATGAATGTTTGTAGTTTATTAGTAATATTTTAAATCATCATCAAGTGCCTAATGGATCAACTCTGCTGGTGATATTCCTCCATGCCACTGTCTCAGTCCATCCATCATTTCTCTTGGTCTGCCCCTGCCTCTCTTCCTCTTGATCTTTCTAGTTGTGACGTTCTCCAATGCCTCTCTTCTCATCACATGACCAAAGAAAGCTGTTTGTCTTATTCTTATTGTTGTATATAATGTTCTAGTTTCATTAGTCTCTTTCATGCAGTCTTTGATAGTTAGTCTGGCATCCAAGGAATTCACAACATACGTCTAAGGAACCACATCTCTGTTGCTTCCAAGTTCTTCCTAATTTGTTCATTTACATTTCAAGATTCACTGCCATACAGCAAAATAGATTCTATAGAACATAATATTTTTAATAGACATATTTAAATAAATATAAAAAATAACAAGTAGTGAGTACTATATCCCAATGTTCTCATCTCACCTCATCATGTTCCTCTTGTACCTTGCGGTGTCGAGGTGAAGTATAAACAGCAGAAGAGTGCCCGATTATGGGCACTCTTGTGTCAATATTCCTATGGACTGTGCTATTCCATATGTCCATCATTTACATGGTCGGCCTCTTCCTCTGCTTCCCTCTGGTCTGTACATCATTGCTTGTTGTGGTATACTGTTAGTTGGTAACCTACTTGCATGGCCAAACCATTTTACTTGCTGCCTTCTGATAAAATCTAGCACTGCTAAAATCCCAACTTTAGTCCTGATTTATTCATTTCTGATCTTATCTCTTCTTGATACATTGAGTATTCTTTGAGATATCCCAATGTTGTAAGATAGAAAGGAATGTGTCTGTAGTAAAGTTACACCAGTGTTTTCTTTTCTTTTCTTGGGGAAAGTTGTTCAGCAATTAATATTGGCAGTGTTACTTTGCAGACAGTATCTCCATCGTCAAGCAATCAGTTGGCAGCAGAACCTATTCTCCGGTCCCCCACAAATGCAGCTGCATCTCGTGCTCCTACAGGGCAGTCTTCACACATTGATGAGGAGGCCATCAAGATGTGGACTAAAGGGGAAATAACAATGTGGCTTACAAAGTACAGTTTAGAAAAGTGAGTACATTTTCTTCTTCTTTGTCTTCTTCCTCTTCTCATCCTGCTCGTCTTGTCCTTCCTTTTCTTTCTACTTTACTCCTCCTCTTTTTCTTTCTTTTCTTCTTCTTTTTGAATGAGAAGTCAGTGATTAGGTCTGATGTAATGCCAGTGTAGGGATTGAACACACTACCTCGCCATTAGCATACCAGAACTTTAAAAGCGAGTGCTCTTATCATTTCAGCCATGTGGATTTCTATTCTCTTAATCTCTTCTCATTCTCTTATTCTCTTTGCTTATGTGATTTTCAAGAATAGATTAGTTGAAAGCAACTATCTGTGACAGAAAGATCCAAAGTATTAACTAAACTGTCGCAAGTTAATGTAGCTATTGGCTGGGGAACAAGTAGAGTAGTTTGTGAACAGCAGGTTAGTTAAAGCTAAGGGATCTTCTTCCTGATTCATTTGATACTATATCATTTAATTAGTCTTAAAAAGTCTTAAATGTCGAGAGAATCAACTTCATTGCACCAGGTTTTATCCCATATGGCTTGGTCTCTTTCCGCAGGGTGGCCTGCCGAAAGCGCCGCACAAAGTACTAACTCTGTAGCTCCAGTGACGACCCCCAGGAGTCTCCAAGAAAAATGCACTTGTGAACCGAAAGATGTAGCCAATCATACCCACAACCTTTGGAGTGTGAAGCAGATGGCTTGACCACTTCACCACGGAGACTCCCATTTAGTTGTCTTGAGCATCTACAATGTACTGTTGGCAATGTAGCATGACAGATTTAAGCCTATCATGAATGAAGGGATGCCAATAGTGCTGGGCTGTGTTAGAGATTCCCCAAACAAACAATGCAGTACATGCTTTTGCTTCTGTCAGTCAAGCTTTGATATGTGTTGCCCCAGGTTAAGGCTTATTTAAGGGTCACAAGTGACATCAGGCATTCCCTATATTCCCTAAATGTGTCATATGTTGACACATTCAGAGCATCAGCCCCAGGGTGACTGATTAAGGTAAATGAGGCTGGTACTGAACTACTAACATTGCATAGTCAATCACAATCAGCCGTTAAATGCTGGGGTTGATTACTATGTCCTGTAAAGGACATGCAGCTAACTTTAACCCTTTAAAGACGGCGGGGCCGATATAGTGGCCGTGACGTCACCACACGGTCATAGTGAAAAACCCGGTTGGGCCAGTTGGGCCGATCCTGTTGTAAGAACTGCTTTGATTGGTTTGCTTTTAATAGTACAGACCAATCAAATGCTTCCTTGCAATCGTCAGCCATTTTAGCCGCCACATTTCCGTTTCTAGCGTGATTCAGACATGTGGACATGATTTTGTGCAGTTTTTTCCGAAGTAACCCATTTTTTCGTGGACTTTTGAGTTCTAAAATGGCCAGCTTTGAACCTGAAGACGTACTAGCATTAATTAGCTCTGATAGTAGCGATTTTGTTAGTTCAGGACTGTCAGATAATGACTTTAGTGATACAGAAAGTGCCCATGAGGATTTCAACCTCGTGTCCCCGTAGTTTTGTGTGTTGGGAATAAGAAGATCGTTTTATCTATACCCTTTCATGGCAATGGCCGGACCAAAAAACATGTCACCAGTTGATAGCCAACCTATTACAAATGTCAATAGGGACTTCATAGGTGTTGTTTATTTAACCATAAGTGTTTAAAATTATTCTAAAGTGGTGTAGGTATTCAATGAGGAAATTTTAGGTGAGTACCATTTTTTTTTAAATATTTAGTACCAATTCATACATTGTGGTATGAAATATTTTATTTTTCACAAAATACAAATGAGGTTATCAAATTTGCGTAAACATGAACAAAACAACTTCAATCATACACAGAAATAAACTTTACTATATCCTCTTTAAGAATATATATACTTGTATATACCTATATAGGTTTCTAATATTTTTTTTTGAATTTATAAAATTGTCACTTCAGTCATTTCTGTACTCCAAAAAAATGGCTCCGTCTTCTTCAGTGGGAAACCTAAATTTGGCCCAATGTTGTTCCGTCCTAAAAGGGTTAATACTGGTGTTATAGTGATGTTTTATTGTATATTAATTATATTATTAATTATGTTTCACTGTACATTTGCTTTCAAAATTACACTGGGTCTGGCAGTCTATTTGGCTGTGGAGTTTGCTGTAAATTACACCACGATTAGGAACCCCTTATCGCCAACTTTGTTTGATATTAATGATGAAAGCCATTAATAGCCATATGCATGATTTGTTAGGTCTAATAAAATATTTGCACCTGTTACTAGGTCAGAATAGTTTGTTGAAAATAAGAATTTGTGGAAATTATGAGGAATAAAAACTTGTGAATTTCAGTGTTGACAAGACAGGTTAGACTGTCTTATTTTTCTGCATGTATTGTTTTCCATAAAATAATGGTACAGCACCATAGCTAATTGAGAAAGACAAATGACCTTAAAACTGTTCCATGACCATTTTACTGTTTATAGCATTCAATTTGAACATATGGGGGGGGGGGGCAGTAGGCTTACCTACTTAATACTTAAGACATTTTGTTGTAAAGGGATGTAATTCTCCAGCAGCATTTAAAATTGTCTTTTTCTGAGATGTGTAATTAATATCAATTAATGCTTGCTAAATTTATAACTACATGCAGATTTGTATCTTTTTCAGTTCATGTTTGTTGTATTTGAGTGGAGAAGAACTAATCTTTTTGCATAAATTAAGACGCGAGGCAAGTACACTTGGTATTTTGTTTACTTATTTATTATGATAATTTATTTAACACTGAAAATGAAAAAGATAGTGTTCAACACGAGTTTTTCTTATGTACTGTGAATTCACTGCCAAATCTGGACATTGACAACAATGGGGAAAAAGAACAGCTACAGCAGCAGAAGAGATAGATGCCTGCGAAAGACAATCAGCATATCAAGGAGAGATGGATAATACATAATGACAGAAAACAACTTGGCATTATACTAGTATTGAGGGGAGTTGTGGCTGAGAGTTTACAGTATCCCCGTCAGGCTCAGAAGCTACAGGGTTCTGTCTCAACATAAAGTTCTCAAAGAATCGCTATCGTCTAATGATATTACATGTCACCTGATCTCTTGGGTAGTGATTGGATACCTAGGAGGTTTCCTTATGCATGTTGTGCATTTGTAAAAACCCCACCACAGTTGGAAATCACAAAGGAGTAAGGCCACTGCCATGGCAAAATTATTATGAAAGAAAACTTGTCATGGGTAGATAAAGCCTGTTACCTTGGATGGAATATATCTAGAAACAAGCAAACCATTCACAAATACATGCTGAAGTCGGATACACTGTACTTTGAGGTGCATAACTAGGTGTGACACATGATCTTGAAAGAGAAATGTTGAAGAGGAAGAAGATACCAGAGTTAAAATTCATAAGATGAAACAGCAAGTCCCCGGAAGGTTAACCTGGTCAACAAATACCTGAAGAAGTTGGATGTGTCGACCAAAAGGCGCAAATATTGCAACTCTGCAGTAAACAGCGACAATGCAATGTTATGTCCAAAACAAACATTCCGGACAAACGAAGAAGAAGAAAAAGAAGAAATAGCCAAAGATGATTTGACACACATCTTGACTACCACCACACTTCTACAGAAAGCAGTATTACTTGGATACAATGGGGAAATATACAAAAGATGGATTCATGGCATATATTCTACAATACACAAAATGTAGAAATGGTTTCATAATCTGTAGTCTTTGGCTTTAAGGAAATTTTAAGAAAGGGAGGAAGTTTGTAATATAGCATTGTCTGCTTTATTCTTCATTTTGGTTTTTATTCAACACAAAGTCTGGTACCATTGTGATAAGATTGAAGCAAACACAAGCTTGCTTTTAATTCAGATCATATAACTGACAGTCAGTGCCCTCATATAGCAAACACAAACTTGCTTTTAATTCAGATCATATAACTGACAGTCAGTGCCCTCATATAGCAAACACAAGCTTGCTTTTAATTCAGATCATATAACTGACAGTCAGTGCCCTCATATAGCAAACACAAGCTTGCTTTTAATTCAGATCATATAACTGACAGTCAGTGCCCTCATATAGCAAACACAAACTTGCTTTTAATTCAGATCATATAACTGACAGTCATGCCCTCATATCTATCGCATCTCATTTATGAAAAATTAACTCTTATTTCAACACACAGCAGGTTCTTTGTAAACCACTACTCTCATCACGACCAGGCAAAATGTTTATCAATCACTTGCCTCATCTGCTTGCTTATGCCCAGTGTGTCTGCAGTGTCCTGTGCCCATCTTCGTGCTGGTCAATACTACATCTTTTTCTCAGAACCATGCCTCCCACCACTGTTCTCACCCAGCCACTGGGACATTTAATATGGCCAAATTATTTCAGTTTCCCAGACATGCTAGTTTTGAGCCTCTCTCACAATCCCCATTCAGATTTCATAGAATGTTGGTAATTTTGTTCGTCTTTGTCCACGGTATTCAAAGAACTTTTTTTAGAATTCCGTTTACATGATTTTACTACTTTGTTTTGTAGGATAAAAACAAAACACAAATTTTCACCCCACTTTTCAACTGGCTTTTTCAGCCTTGGTTATAGTTGTGGTGGTTCATTGTGCGGTTTAAATGTTCCTGGTCTTTTGTGCATTTGATGACTTACACTGATGCATGCCCGGCAGGGTTCTTTGTCCTTTATTCCTTCTTTCACCGATGATATCCTCGATGCTTGTTTTGTTGCTACTGGATATACCTTTCATTAAAATGGCTTTATTTATTTTATTTTTGTTTGTTTAGTTTTTAATTTTAATACTTAAAACCATATGCTTTTGAAGTGGATACCCAAGCAGGCAATAACCACAACAAAATCATACATGTATTATTTTAACAGAAGCCGTGTGTATACACTTTACTTGTTTGTCCATCAAGAATGATGATGACCATTCATTTCATCCAGTGGGGTTTACTTTACTTACCATACATACAGTGACATATATCTTGACGTATAATCAGACTAAACAAAAAGAAATACAATGACACTTGACATGCTAATTAATACACATGAAGAATTAGCCATTCAAACATGGTGGATTGATTGGATCGAGTTAAAGAGCGGTTGGCAGACACATTACCTATCGGCCATCCCACCCTTCTTGGAAAGTAGTGCTAACCCCACTGAATGTGGCAGCTGCAGTAGCAAAGTGGCCAGCTTGCTTGCCTGTCTGCCAGCCAGCCTGCCTGGTGGTCATGTAACTGAATCCTCTTGAAAATGGGGATTTTTATTTCTGTCACTAACCTAGATTCCCAGGTTGAACCAGCCTAAAGTTGGTACCAGCAGGTTTTCTGGGTAGTGAAGGTGGCTGGCACAATATTGACCTCGCCAGCCATTAAATGCTGATTGCTCTAAAAATAATTTGCTAGCACCATATACCCAGTATGTCTCATGATGTAAAAAAAGAGTCCTTTGTTTTTATTTGTACTACTGAGTATTGAACTCTGTATTAAGTCAGCAAACTAATTACTATGCCACATTGGCTTGTTCACATAATAAAGATTGCCTTTGTATTTTAGTGTAATACATACTGTCTTTTCATGTCTTGTGTTCCCCTCTGTCGTGTCTTCACCATACAGTGGTAGTAGATGGGTTTGCGTATTCCAATGACCCCAAGAGCTATGCCTACAGTAGCGCAGCTACTGGTAGGACATGTCAGACAGGTCAAGGGATAGAAACCAGGTGAAGAGAGATGCAAACCGGCTACCTTGTAAATAATCTGGGGACAGTCAAAGGCTGGGGAAAGCAAGCCACAGAAAATGCTTGTGGAAGTCGGGTGTACTGAGCCACAGGTTTGACGAAACAGTGCAACACAACTCACTTTGTGTTGTCATGTCTTGTGTTAACATGTTTTTTTTTTTTAATTTCTCTTCAGGCACCAGAGTTTTTCTACCATTGCTTGGAAACCAAGCTTCATCTAGAATCTTTGCTGGATCTGTCCAGAGCTACTGAGGCATTAGCAGATTTGACATGGTGAAGTTGGAGCTGGCTTTTGTGGATATGAAACTGTATGGGACAGTTTACAATAGAAATGTCACAAACAGTCTGCATTACCAATTGAAGGGCCCGTCTCTTTGCCACTGTGCCAAGTTGAGAATATGACAATATGTCCAATCTCTTTTAACCAAAGGGCACTCAATGGATGGATATGGTCAGATTCACACCAGCTGCATGTTTCCTGAAAGTTTTCAGGACAGATTTTATGAGGTTGGGTTTATTCCAGAGTTATGTGGCCTGAAAAAATATCCCACATTAATGGGGATTTCAACCTATGTGTACTGGGCCATTGGTGTTACAGAAGTGTACAAAACATAGTCAATATGACAACTATCAACACATATCATTTTAAAGAGATCTGTAAAACCCTGAGATTTGACTCAAAATACTCACTGAAATGTTTATACATTCCTCTTCTTCAAGAACCCTGCTAACCTGGGTGGCTGGTATGTCTCTGCACAATCTTTCTGCTATATGGCTGTTATTCAATATTCTGAAGCTTTTTCATGACATAATGAAATAGTCTCTTGTATCTGTTATCGTTGCCATACACTGACTCTGTGTTAATTAATTTACTAATTTTGTGTGTGTGTGTGTGTGCATATCCTTTTTACAGGACATCGCTGTCAACACCAGCATTTTACTACTGTTGTTGATGTGTTGGCAAGTTTACATTCTGTAGTTTATTTACTAATTGTTAAAATATATTTAAGCTAGTTTTTCTTCTTGAAACTTGACCTTCAAATGTTGGCCATGTCTTTCTGATGTCTGAATGTTCTTTTCTGTGTTTCTCCCATTTTGACACCTTAACATATTTATTACCTGAAAGCCTAATCCACAGGGAGGTGGAGGTTGGTTGGGAACCTCATCATATTAGGTTACTCACTCTTGTACAAATAGAATCTGTAAATTGATTGAACACATACTCAATGAAAGGACAGCCATGCACAGATACAACCGAACATTTCAACCAGTCTTTTTCAGCGGACAGAAGAATAAGAATACTGAGCTGGAAAACTGAAGTATCGTAATCACAGATAAGAAATCCAATTGTTGCAATGAAACAAAAGAAAAAGAAAAAACGGGATTTTATTTAACTTGTTCATGTTATTTTTTGTATTATTTGTTTCCCAAATAACAGCTCAGCAGAAGTTATTGCCTGCTTTTGATACCATCATGAAATCTTTAACTGGTGATGACTTAGCAGACAACTAGTACGTTCATTCTGAGTATATTGGTGAGCTCTTCTCTTGGGGTGTGCACAATGTGGGTGCTGAAATTTTGTCATAAGGAATGCCTATTACTCTCTTGCAACCTTGTAGCTCTCAGATTGTTGTACTCAGAAGGCTTCAATGGAGATTATGGTTGATCCTTCCTTCGTTAACCAATGTACATTTCCTTGATGCCCCATTGGGAAGGGAAGAGAGACAGGTCATAATACTTTCTGACCCTAACACATCTCTACATCCTGGGACAGTGGTAAGGGCAGCTGATACACTATCAGCCGAGTTTTTTAATGTTTTACTCAGATAGCTGCACTTTGTTCCCAAACCACCTCACCTTGCTTTCATTATCACTAACCTATTTTATTATATAGTTGCATATTTAAAATCTTTCTCTCTCTACCTTCAATTGTAGAGGCTATTTCATAATTTGAACCTATTTGACATGTTTTGTGGTCTCCTCTCCCAGAATGTGAAAATGATGACATGACATATGAACTTGTTTTACCCAATCACTAGTATATATTACATCTGTGAGAAGTATTACTTGCTCCATATTTAAGTTCCCTACTCATTCTGTACCAACAGCTCCCCAAAGATGGTGAAAGTTGCACTAAAATTCAAACTTGATTTTGGAAACATTAACTTTCTACTATACTTGGTGATGACCCCCCTTTTGATGTCTTCAAAGGAAATGTCTGGATGAGAATAACTACAAATTAAAAATCTTAATATTATATACAGTTGTAAATAATGTTTAATTTGACAATATGGCATGGATGAACGTTGGATTTAGAAATGATTGGCAGTACATGAGACAGAAGTCCAAATAAATACAGAAAATATTACTAAGAAACTCCAAGAATGGAAAAAACACAGACAAGTGAAGTTTGACCGAAGTCTTTGTCAACAGGCCAGCAAGATCAAAACATTAACACAAAGGAAGACTTATCTATTCATAGGTAGTCCGATCGACAAAGCTGGAAATGGAACAAAGGAAACGTACATGAGGCTGAAGGCTGTGGACAGACATGATCACAAACGTCACAGCACATGGAGTATACACAGGAAAATATTAATTTTATAAAGTAAGATTCATAAAAATTGTGGGTAGAGAAGAAATGCTGAGGTATAGAGGGCTGCAAGTGTTACAATATCATTCACCAGAACCTAAGGGAAGCGGCAAATGAAATTTATGGGGCATATCGGCCAAACAGGTTGAATAGAGAAATTAGCTTTAAAAACATAAGGCAAGAGGCAGAGAAAGACAAAGATGTAAGTCTATATGCCTATAAGGCTAGGCAAATAATAATATAAGAAATGGCCAAATGGTTAAGAATGGTCGCTTTTAAACTAATTATGGAGATGTAGCGGGTTCAGCCCCTACACCTGTCAGCTGGACTAAAATGTTGACTTCTTGTCCTTGATGTGAAATTACAAATACCTCAGAAGTCAGAGTGGATTCGCCTAATTGCAAAGGACACTGGTAATAGGAAAAGCTAATTCTTATGCAAACATCAGTCTAGTGCATTCCCCTGCAGAAAGATTGCAAATGTATGTTTTATTGCTAGAAGTGGTAGCATATGTGTATACTATGCTCGGGTTCAAAGAGCATGAACAAATAAAAATAAGAAATATCAAGTGTATTTTTAATAACTATACAGTGTTTAAAAATATTGCTGGTCCAAGTTTTGTATTCCACCCTCTGTAAAGTTCATGTAACATAATGGGTAAATACAAAACTTGGCCCGGCAATATTTTCAGACACTGCACAGTCATTAAAAATACACCCTGTACTAATTTGATCAAAATATATGTTGACATTAAATATTAAGAAGTCATGATTTTCCCTTTATCCTCCATCGTATACAAGAAGATTTTACAAAGTCACTTTGTTAAAGGTCCCAATTTAGTGCATTTGTAGCTTGTGCATATATGTATGTATGTCTGTCTGTCTCCTCCCTCTACCCTCCTTCTGCATCATTGTGTCAGTTAATACCAGATGTTTTATGTTTAACTTTAAATTTCATACTTTCTCCACCATTTTGACTCTTAAAACTGCTAGACACAATGCAAGGACTGCATCTATTGCCTACATCAGTAATCCTACTTTGCAAGTTTTAAATTTGTATTATTGAATGAGGTTGAAATATTGATTGGTGAAAATACAAATTTCTGCTGTTTGTATTAGCGATATATTATATGTTAATGGATGAAGATTTCAACTGATCTGAATAAATCTGTAAATGTATGTTTTATTGGATATGTATGTGTTGATCTTATACTTTTGGGTTTACTAGATTTAATTTCATCATCACCTCCCTTTATGCTGACTAGGGCACTTTTAGCAGTGTAAGTTGTGCCCTTCAAAAACAAGCTTCCTTGGGGGGGAAAATCTGGTAAAATAAGCAGCTGTCTGGTCTATATTTCAAAATAAGAAAAGCAGCCTGCATGTGTGATTCTGTAAATAGAACTGGAATTTATGCCATGTACCGAGATTCTCCTTGTGTGATCTATAGGAGAAGAGACTTCTGTAGGCAATTAAAGTGTCTCTTAACCAAAAACCAAACTGTTGCTTATTATAAACCAAATGTTTGTGCCTATTCTGCGTTGTTTTAATTATTGGGTGTATCCTTTTTTCTTTTTTGCGGCTGCACTTGATTTAAAAGCTACTTCTGTTCTCATATGTTTGTACTTTTAAAAAGTTCTGTTTGCGTTGACTTGCTGCTTTGGTCGGTCTATTGCCAGTTTGCACTTGGTAGACATTCACTCATCATGTGTCCTACCAGCTGGCGAAGACACTATTTATTTACTCTGCACCATGTTGTTATATTGTCATGTAAGAACTAATTGTATTTAAGTGAAGTTCATATTTATTGGACGTAATGTCCAGTGCTGTTGAAGAATGCTGAATATTTTTCATAAGTTTTTATTTTATGGAAATACATATTTTTGGCATGGATGAAATGTTGATTGTATGCAAAGAAAAAAGTTACTAATTTGCAATGTTTGTTGTGTTCTTGATAATGACTAAAGGATTGAATACAGGATATGTCTATTAAATTGAGGGCAGAGAGATGTCGCTCAGATAGAGATAAGTTGATCTTTGGTTTTTGTATGTGGGTGGAAGAGACCTCAATGTTACATATAACATTAATTAATAATTCCTCATTAATCATGAACAGTTAGCATATGAGCAAGGCTCATAACAACCTGTTATTTCAGAGAAGTGTTCTGTAGAAGAATGTTTAAAATATTACATTAAACTTAAACACAAAAGCCACAAAATATGTTGCACGATTTAAGGCCTGGCATGTTTCGCTGCGTCTCGTCAGGTGCATACTGCAGAGTTATATATTATATGAAGTGAAGAAATGAATAATATAAGGGTCGTTCATTTGAAACCCGTTCCAATGGCTTTATTACAAAAACATGAAAGAAACATTAACAGGTGTGATAGAATTAAACAAAGCATTCATTTTGAATGAATTATGCACCATGGGTTGGTCAAAAGAAGTCGCCGTAGGCATTCAGGCAAGCATCCCAATGCTTCGGTAGGCGGCGAATGCTGTCCGCAAAAAAAAAGGATTGTGGTTGCTCACTGAACCAAGTGTTTACTGTGTTCATTACGTCTGCATCTGTGTGAAATCGTTGCCCCTTGAGAGCTTTTTTTAGATGTCCAAACAAATGAAAATCACATGGTGACAAATCAGGACTATAGGCTGGATGTTGCAGAATTTCCCACTTCTTCCAAGCTAATGCTTCTTGCACAATCTTTGCAACATGCGGACGAGCAGTATCGTGCAACAAAATCGCACTGCGAAAAAGCATGCCGGATCGTTTATTCTTAATGGCTTTTTTCAGCTTGTCTAGTGCTTCCAAGTAGTGGATGGAGTTGATGATGACACCAGGTTCTTTAAAATCAGCCAACAATAGCTCTTCATGGTCAAAAAATGTGCTCAGCATAACTTTACCAGTGGGAACCTGTAACTTGAATTTTTTGGCTTTTGGTGATCCAGCATGCTTCCATTGCATGCTCTCTCTTTTGCTGCTCGGCTCAAAGTGGTGACCCATGATTCATCGCCTGCCACTATGCGGAAGAGAAATGCATCACCCTCCACTCTGTAATGCAGCAAGTGGTTCAAACACCATCCCATGCGTCCCTCTTTTTGGTGGTCGGTCAACATCCGTGGTACCCACTGTGAACACACCTTCCGATATTGCAGTTTCTTATGATGAACGACCTTTTGAATTGTCCCAATTGACACATCAAATTCTTCCACTAGCGAATGTATGCTTCGACAACGGTTCATCTGTACTGCGGCATCAATTTTGGTGATGGTTTTTTCTGTTGCAACAAAATGCGCTTGACCCGGCCATAACTATACAGTGTTTAAAAATATTGCTGGTCCAAGTTTTGTATTCCACCCTCTGTAAAGTTCATGTAACATAATGGGTAAATACAAAACTTGGCCCGGCAATATTTTCAGACACTGCACAGTCATTAAAAATACACCCTGTACTAATTTGATCAAAATATATGTTGACATTAAATATTAAGAAGTCATGATTTTCCCTTTATCCTCCATCGTATACAAGAAGATTTTACAAAGTCACTTTGTTAAAGGTCCCAATTTAGTGCATTTGTAGCTTGTGCATATATGTATGTATGTCTGTCTGTCTCCTCCCTCTACCCTCCTTCTGCATCATTGTGTCAGTTAATACCAGATGTTTTATGTTTAACTTTAAATTTCATACTTTCTCCACCATTTTGACTCTTAAAACTGCTAGACACAATGCAAGGACTGCATCTATTGCCTACATCAGTAATCCTACTTTGCAAGTTTTAAATTTGTATTATTGAATGAGGTTGAAATATTGATTGGTGAAAATACAAATTTCTGCTGTTTGTATTAGCGATATATTATATGTTAATGGATGAAGATTTCAACTGATCTGAATAAATCTGTAAATGTATGTTTTATTGGATATGTATGTGTTGATCTTATACTTTTGGGTTTACTAGATTTAATTTCATCATCACCTCCCTTTATGCTGACTAGGGCACTTTTAGCAGTGTAAGTTGTGCCCTTCAAAAACAAGCTTCCTTGGGGGGGAAAATCTGGTAAAATAAGCAGCTGTCTGGTCTATATTTCAAAATAAGAAAAGCAGCCTGCATGTGTGATTCTGTAAATAGAACTGGAATTTATGCCATGTACCGAGATTCTCCTTGTGTGATCTATAGGAGAAGAGACTTCTGTAGGCAATTAAAGTGTCTCTTAACCAAAAACCAAACTGTTGCTTATTATAAACCAAATGTTTGTGCCTATTCTGCGTTGTTTTAATTATTGGGTGTATCCTTTTTTCTTTTTTGCGGCTGCACTTGATTTAAAAGCTACTTCTGTTCTCATATGTTTGTACTTTTAAAAAGTTCTGTTTGCGTTGACTTGCTGCTTTGGTCGGTCTATTGCCAGTTTGCACTTGGTAGACATTCACTCATCATGTGTCCTACCAGCTGGCGAAGACACTATTTATTTACTCTGCACCATGTTGTTATATTGTCATGTAAGAACTAATTGTATTTAAGTGAAGTTCATATTTATTGGACGTAATGTCCAGTGCTGTTGAAGAATGCTGAATATTTTTCATAAGTTTTTATTTTATGGAAATACATATTTTTGGCATGGATGAAATGTTGATTGTATGCAAAGAAAAAAGTTACTAATTTGCAATGTTTGTTGTGTTCTTGATAATGACTAAAGGATTGAATACAGGATAT
This sequence comes from Cepaea hortensis, assembly GCA_963921405.1. NCBI lineage: Eukaryota > Metazoa > Mollusca > Gastropoda > Stylommatophora > Helicidae > Cepaea > Cepaea hortensis. Next base: position 37,095,440 of record OY992887.1, on the reverse strand, counting down.
GTCTATTAAATTGAGGGCAGAGAGATGTCGCTCAGATAGAGATAAGTTGATCTTTGGTTTTTGTATGTGGGTGGAAGAGACCTCAATGTTACATATAACATTAATTAATAATTCCTCATTAATCATGAACAGTTAGCATATGAGCAAGGCTCATAACAACCTGTTATTTCAGAGAAGTGTTCTGTAGAAGAATGTTTAAAATATTACATTAAACTTAAACACAAAAGCCACAAAATATGTTGCACGATTTAAGGCCTGGCATGTTTCGCTGCGTCTCGTCAGGTGCATACTGCAGAGTTATATATTATATGAAGTGAAGAAATGAATAATATAAGGGTCGTTCATTTGAAACCCGTTCCAATGGCTTTATTACAAAAACATGAAAGAAACATTAACAGGTGTGATAGAATTAAACAAAGCATTCATTTTGAATGAATTATGCACCATGGGTTGGTCAAAAGAAGTCGCCGTAGGCATTCAGGCAAGCATCCCAATGCTTCGGTAGGCGGCGAATGCTGTCCGCAAAAAAAAAGGATTGTGGTTGCTCACTGAACCAAGTGTTTACTGTGTTCATTACGTCTGCATCTGTGTGAAATCGTTGCCCCTTGAGAGCTTTTTTTAGATGTCCAAACAAATGAAAATCACATGGTGACAAATCAGGACTATAGGCTGGATGTTGCAGAATTTCCCACTTCTTCCAAGCTAATGCTTCTTGCACAATCTTTGCAACATGCGGACGAGCAGTATCGTGCAACAAAATCGCACTGCGAAAAAGCATGCCGGATCGTTTATTCTTAATGGCTTTTTTCAGCTTGTCTAGTGCTTCCAAGTAGTGGATGGAGTTGATGATGACACCAGGTTCTTTAAAATCAGCCAACAATAGCTCTTCATGGTCAAAAAATGTGCTCAGCATAACTTTACCAGTGGGAACCTGTAACTTGAATTTTTTGGCTTTTGGTGATCCAGCATGCTTCCATTGCATGCTCTCTCTTTTGCTGCTCGGCTCAAAGTGGTGACCCATGATTCATCGCCTGCCACTATGCGGAAGAGAAATGCATCACCCTCCACTCTGTAATGCAGCAAGTGGTTCAAACACCATCCCATGCGTCCCTCTTTTTGGTGGTCGGTCAACATCCGTGGTACCCACTGTGAACACACCTTCCGATATTGCAGTTTCTTATGATGAACGACCTTTTGAATTGTCCCAATTGACACATCAAATTCTTCCACTAGCGAATGTATGCTTCGACAACGGTTCATCTGTACTGCGGCATCAATTTTGGTGATGGTTTTTTCTGTTGCAACAAAATGCGCTTGACCCGGCCATAACTATACAGTGTTTAAAAATATTGCTGGTCCAAGTTTTGTATTCCACCCTCTGTAAAGTTCATGTAACATAATGGGTAAATACAAAACTTGGCCCGGCAATATTTTCAGACACTGCACAGTCATTAAAAATACACCCTGTACTAATTTGATCAAAATATATGTTGACATTAAATATTAAGAAGTCATGATTTTCCCTTTATCCTCCATCGTATACAAGAAGATTTTACAAAGTCACTTTGTTAAAGGTCCCAATTTAGTGCATTTGTAGCTTGTGCATATATGTATGTATGTCTGTCTGTCTCCTCCCTCTACCCTCCTTCTGCATCATTGTGTCAGTTAATACCAGATGTTTTATGTTTAACTTTAAATTTCATACTTTCTCCACCATTTTGACTCTTAAAACTGCTAGACACAATGCAAGGACTGCATCTATTGCCTACATCAGTAATCCTACTTTGCAAGTTTTAAATTTGTATTATTGAATGAGGTTGAAATATTGATTGGTGAAAATACAAATTTCTGCTGTTTGTATTAGCGATATATTATATGTTAATGGATGAAGATTTCAACTGATCTGAATAAATCTGTAAATGTATGTTTTATTGGATATGTATGTGTTGATCTTATACTTTTGGGTTTACTAGATTTAATTTCATCATCACCTCCCTTTATGCTGACTAGGGCACTTTTAGCAGTGTAAGTTGTGCCCTTCAAAAACAAGCTTCCTTGGGGGGGAAAATCTGGTAAAATAAGCAGCTGTCTGGTCTATATTTCAAAATAAGAAAAGCAGCCTGCATGTGTGATTCTGTAAATAGAACTGGAATTTATGCCATGTACCGAGATTCTCCTTGTGTGATCTATAGGAGAAGAGACTTCTGTAGGCAATTAAAGTGTCTCTTAACCAAAAACCAAACTGTTGCTTATTATAAACCAAATGTTTGTGCCTATTCTGCGTTGTTTTAATTATTGGGTGTATCCTTTTTTCTTTTTTGCGGCTGCACTTGATTTAAAAGCTACTTCTGTTCTCATATGTTTGTACTTTTAAAAAGTTCTGTTTGCGTTGACTTGCTGCTTTGGTCGGTCTATTGCCAGTTTGCACTTGGTAGACATTCACTCATCATGTGTCCTACCAGCTGGCGAAGACACTATTTATTTACTCTGCACCATGTTGTTATATTGTCATGTAAGAACTAATTGTATTTAAGTGAAGTTCATATTTATTGGACGTAATGTCCAGTGCTGTTGAAGAATGCTGAATATTTTTCATAAGTTTTTATTTTATGGAAATACATATTTTTGGCATGGATGAAATGTTGATTGTATGCAAAGAAAAAAGTTACTAATTTGCAATGTTTGTTGTGTTCTTGATAATGACTAAAGGATTGAATACAGGATATGTCTATTAAATTGAGGGCAGAGAGATGTCGCTCAGATAGAGATAAGTTGATCTTTGGTTTTTGTATGTGGGTGGAAGAGACCTCAATGTTACATATAACATTAATTAATAATTCCTCATTAATCATGAACAGTTAGCATATGAGCAAGGCTCATAACAACCTGTTATTTCAGAGAAGTGTTCTGTAGAAGAATGTTTAAAATATTACATTAAACTTAAACACAAAAGCCACAAAATATGTTGCACGATTTAAGGCCTGGCATGTTTCGCTGCGTCTCGTCAGGTGCATACTGCAGAGTTATATATTATATGAAGTGAAGAAATGAATAATATAAGGGTCGTTCATTTGAAACCCGTTCCAATGGCTTTATTACAAAAACATGAAAGAAACATTAACAGGTGTGATAGAATTAAACAAAGCATTCATTTTGAATGAATTATGCACCATGGGTTGGTCAAAAGAAGTCGCCGTAGGCATTCAGGCAAGCATCCCAATGCTTCGGTAGGCGGCGAATGCTGTCCGCAAAAAAAAAGGATTGTGGTTGCTCACTGAACCAAGTGTTTACTGTGTTCATTACGTCTGCATCTGTGTGAAATCGTTGCCCCTTGAGAGCTTTTTTTAGATGTCCAAACAAATGAAAATCACATGGTGACAAATCAGGACTATAGGCTGGATGTTGCAGAATTTCCCACTTCTTCCAAGCTAATGCTTCTTGCACAATCTTTGCAACATGCGGACGAGCAGTATCGTGCAACAAAATCGCACTGCGAAAAAGCATGCCGGATCGTTTATTCTTAATGGCTTTTTTCAGCTTGTCTAGTGCTTCCAAGTAGTGGATGGAGTTGATGATGACACCAGGTTCTTTAAAATCAGCCAACAATAGCTCTTCATGGTCAAAAAATGTGCTCAGCATAACTTTACCAGTGGGAACCTGTAACTTGAATTTTTTGGCTTTTGGTGATCCAGCATGCTTCCATTGCATGCTCTCTCTTTTGCTGCTCGGCTCAAAGTGGTGACCCATGATTCATCGCCTGCCACTATGCGGAAGAGAAATGCATCACCCTCCACTCTGTAATGCAGCAAGTGGTTCAAACACCATCCCATGCGTCCCTCTTTTTGGTGGTCGGTCAACATCCGTGGTACCCACTGTGAACACACCTTCCGATATTGCAGTTTCTTATGATGAACGACCTTTTGAATTGTCCCAATTGACACATCAAATTCTTCCACTAGCGAATGTATGCTTCGACAACGGTTCATCTGTACTGCGGCATCAATTTTGGTGATGGTTTTTTCTGTTGCAACAAAATGCGCTTGACCCGGCCATCGAAGATCTGTCATGAACTGACGTCCTTTCCGAAACATTCGTGCCCAGTCTGTCACTGTTGTATTTGACACACATTTGTTACTGTATGCTGCCACCATTCTTCGATGACCACTGGTCGACATCCTTCAAATGAAAGAAAATGAATCGCCGCTCTTTGAGCTTCTTTGGACGGATTTTGGATCCACCTTGCCATTTTCTGAACGGTCAGAAACAGAACCTATGCATCATGGGATGATAAGAACGTGTTCTTTTATTCATTGGTCAGTACTTATCACATGACTATGACATGATCATGTTCAACGAGCGCAATTACGTGCAGTGTGGCACGAGCGGATTTCATATGAACGCTCCTAATACTTAAGCTAAACCAATTAAAACACATAGTGGTAGGTATTGTTCAAGTGTGGAAAATCTGTTATCCCCACACTAATGTCAAATGTACCATGAACTCTTTCTGTTTGCACAAACCCTGCTGGAACCGTCTTACACGAATGAACAATTCAGATTGCTGGTGTATACAACAATATAGAGCTTATTCTGTTGTATGTATGTGAAACATGGACATTAAGCAGACAAGCCGAGGGACACTTAATGGCAGTGAACATGTTGTTATAAAGTAAAGAACTCCTTTCCAAGCCTCCATGTTTTGCTAGACTTGTATGTTTTATAGATCAGTAGGCACTGCAGGGGTTGATGTCACGATCACATGGACTGCATTTACTTCCTAAGGCATTTCTTTATACCCATTTGAGGCAGGGTTGATATTGAAAATGTGAATCCGCCGAGTGGAAATTGTTTCTGAAAACAAGAGATGCAAAGAATACTATAGGCGGACGGAATAACGAATGAGGCAGTCCTGCAAGAAACAAAGGAAAAATTATATTAGATAAAGCAGTTAAATGTCAACAGTCAAGCTATTGTCTCAGTGCCAATTTGCAGAGTTAGTAGTTAGTAGACCTAAGAGTAGCCAGCCCCCTTCTCCATAGGACAGTGTCAGAAATCCAAAGGGGTCGTATTACAGTGGTACCTTTCATGTTACCAGATGTTTTGGAGGGCACGTTATGAAGAGAAGTAGACTTGAAAACTTAGTGACACCCAGCACACTCTTGATGGGAAAAGAATAAGGGGAGGGAAGAGATATAATTTTATGTCCTCTGATGGTGATTTCTCTTATTATGTCTTTTAAATCTCTATTTTCACCGTGGAAAGGAAAAACAAAACAATCTAGAGAGGATACAAATCACTGCCGTACAGCTCTCTTGATAGGCTGATATTGAACGACCTTATCAGTTTTTGTGGCGGTCTGTTGTTTCCAATAGTTTCTTTGCAAGTCTTAAGTATGTCCTGATAATTTGCAGATCTGCACGCATTTATATCATGTTGGCGTGTCTTAATCGAAAGCCTGTGTAGAAGTCAATGTGAGTTAACTTGTGTTGAGGAAAGAGAAAGATAATTCTCAAAACAGTTATAAACTAGAGTCCTTGGACACAGTGTCGAAACATGGGCAACAGTAATGTCACACTTTAAGAACATCGGTGAATGCGGATCATAACTGGAGTCATGAAAACAATACTTAATAATATACAATAGATCACATATCTTCAGCCAGTGCGAGATGGAAGAGACAGCAGAGGCCAGCAACAAACAGAACTAAGTTAAGTCTGATAGACCCACCCTATGCATCAGAGGCGTGACGAATTTTGAAAGGAAAAGATTAATGGAAATCAACTTTGTAGAATTTGCAAAAAGAAATATCGTGACATATCCTATACTTACCATAGCCAAAGCCAAATATTTCGAAACAATGTACATATTCCTAGTTTGGGGGAAACGTCTGCCTGAGATATTAGAAAGCACTCCTGGTATTGAGAATAGGAACAGTAGAAATCCAACAAAGGGACCTGTGGCTGAGAGTTTGACATCCGCCTCAGATTTTAAATGTGTCGGGTTTGACTCCGGAATAGGTTTGACCCCAGAATAATGTTGTGTATTTCCCAAGAACCTGGATATCTACTTCCCCAATCTCTTGGCTAGTTTTATCCAATTCCTTGCCTTCTCGGATAAGGACGAAAATACTGAAAGTCCCGTGTGCAAGTTGTGTGCGTAAAATATCCCACGGCCATGGAAATTGGCAAAGAGCAAGTCGCCGCCCTGGAAAAATTAACACGAAAGAAAATTTGTTTACGCGTAAATTCGATTCCAGATCCCCAGCTAAGTGTTTTGTTGTTGTTGTTGTATGCTGTGTATTGTTTTTCTTTTACGCCGATAAAGCCTTTGGCCAAAACGCGCGACCATATATGCGTGCGTTTGCCCTGGCCTTGAGCTTCGTAGTCATATTTTGTGTTTCTATGGGGACTCTAGTCAGGAGGGGGCACAGCAGGGTTGCGTAATGTCTCCAGACTTTGATTTTTTTTTAAATGTTGCATATCCCTTACAGGACGTTGCAGTCAACACTAGCATTTTTCACCTGATGTTAATGTACTAGACAAGTTTTTACGTTCAGTGGTTTGCTATTGCTTTCTGATCGACCGGCTCCTATACCAACACGTTACAACACAACGCGACACGGTCTGCTGCATAAATCGGTCGCGGCTGCGTTTCTAACGCCTGGTAAGCGGCGCACGAACCGCGTTCGCAAGTCTTTGGATTCCCTATACAGTAAAAAAAAAAAAAGTTAAAATATTTACTAGATGTGAAGGGAGTCGCCATGGGAGAACATAACATTAACAAAAACAACAACAAAATGTGGATGATAGATAATTGATTATAGACAATGAACAGGATGTGCAGCTTGCAGTGGATGTTGTTAATTAGTTAGTTAGTCGACAGATCATCCTCATTGCACATCGAACCATTCAGTCCATAAGTGCTCGGATCCCCTCCTCAGCAAATCCCGCAACGTGTAGCGGCTAACGACGCCAGTTCTGTGTTGGTTTATCAATCTTCTTTGGCTTCCTGCGTAGTGTTCTTGTTTGGCCACCCCTCTTTTAATTTGCTGCTCTCGCAGTCTGGCCATTGTTGTAGATTCACAGTCATCACTTGGTTCTCGCAAAAGTCTTACTTCTCGTAGAGCATTCAGGATGTCGGCCTGGTCCATGGCGCGTCCGCCCTCCACAGTAGCCTCACCTGCGAGCTTGTCAGCCCGCTCATTTCCTTGTACTCCCGCATGCCCTGGCACAAAGATGAAACTAATCTTTGCCAGTCGAGACCGCTCCAGAGGCAGCAACCATTCTCTTCGGATCGATCCCTCCTCTATCCTCTTGATCATGTTCATTGAGTCGCTGAGGAAACAAGTCCTAGTGAATGTCTGTGTCTCGAGCCATGTTATTGCTTTACTTACTGCCATGACTTCCATGGTCAGGCTACTTGTGGTTTCAGTGAAAGCACCAGAGTCCTCCTTCACAATTCTCCCTCCGGCCCGAGCTGTGAAGGCCCATGAGCTTCTCACATGTCGGACGACCGACCCATCTGTGTAGATGACCGCGTCACCGTCTAGCGAATTCTCGAAAATCAACGCTTGTACTTCAGCCTCAACAGCAGCCGGATTTTCTTGTCTGCATTTTCTATCTAGTTGGATGCAAACTGAAAAGGATGTGCAGAAGTCTGTTGGCACTTGCACCCACTCCTCGCCAGGTTCTAAGTCCTCAAGTGAACACACCTGTTGAAGAATGTCTTCGGCTTGACCCATCCACGACCTTCCTCTTTTTAACCTGCTGCCCTTCACCTTCCTAATTTCACTATGCAGTGGATGTTGTGTGTTTGCGTTAATTCTGAGGTAGGCGCGTGCCCTGCAACCTTGTATTCTCTCTTCAATGGTTGGAAAATCCAGAAGGTAGCGCATCGCCCTGCATGCTGTATCTCTTGTACATCCAAGATTAATGCGCATAGCTTCATTCTGTATCCTTTCCATCCTTTCTATCTGCTTATGGCTGAGAGTCAGGATTGCCATTGCAAACTCCAAAACAGACATGACCAGCCCCTCGTACAGAAGACATAGATGGCACTGCTCACAGTTTGCTGCCGCCATCACCCGCATCGCTGCCAAACCCCGCTTGGCCTTTGTTATCACCTGGTCTATGTGCACATTATAAGCAAGGCTTCGATCAAACCGTATCCCCAGGTAATTCATTGCCTGCGTTCTTTCCACCGTCTCTGAACACAGCATTACAGTTGGTGTTGGAGTGTTGACAATATGATTATTCAACGAGAACCAAGTCACTGTTGCCTTTGTTGGGTTGACCATTGCCCCAGCTTCATCACACCAAGTACTTATGCGATTGAGTTCGGTTTGTAGTTCCACAGCAACCTCCTCTCTATCCTTACCCTGACGATACACTAAAACATCATCGGCATATGACAATGTCCTGCCAGGTCCAGTGATCTGCTCACTGGTGATTCTCACTGTGTAGGCGTTGAACAGTACCGGAGATAATGGTGATCCCTGTGGTAGGCCAGGATGTATTGTTGTTGGTTCCGAAGTCCAACTGCCACATCTAAAAACTACTTTCCGTTGGAAGAGGGCTGCAGCGATCCAACTAAGGAGGAATGGACTTACGTTTAGTTCGAGAAGCTGAAACATTAAAAAATCCAGTGGTACTCTGTTGTATGCGTCCTCAAGATCAATCGCTGCAGCAACGGTTTCAGTGCCTGAGTGGAAACCTTCATAGACATCCTGGGCAAAGACTGCTGCATTAGTCCAGGTTTCTCTTTTTGGACGGTACCCACCCAGGGTGGGTGGGAAAACACCTTGCCTCTCTAGTTGGCTTGGTATTTTCCTGGCGGATGTTGTTAATTGTACACAGTCAGCAACTATTAGAAGTCGAGGAGCTTTTCAACGCCTTGAAGAAAACGCCTTGTTCAAATGGTGATTGATAGGTTCATATTTGTATTAACCAATCGGTACTTTATTGATGCTGGGTCATTATCAAACCTGCTGCCTTTGCTTTCCATAATATTTCCTGGTACCCATTCCAGATTTGGTCGACTTATTTAATTAAACATTTAAAAGACAAAACCTCTTACTCGACGAGGATTTAAAACCATTACAACCGGGCCAGCAGACAAGTTCGCTATCCGTTGTGCTACCATGTCTCCAGAACAAGTAGTTTTAGAATTAAATTCTAAGAAAATATAAAGTATGGATATCTCCAAGAATAAACAAATACAACAATGTAACATTAATGTTACATTGTGAGCTGTGGATTTTTAGTCTATCCGCGGTGGTTTATGTTCCAAACTGCTTGTTTAGAAAAATGATACGTTGCTGGTTTGATTTATGCAGTAATGCGTGGGAAACTGCTTGTGTTCTTGTGACTGCTGCTTTCATCGACGTTCAGTAATTTGCCATTGCTTTCTGAGCGGCCCACGCCTCATATAATCGAAATCAACGCAAAGAGATCACCCGCAGCTGATGTCGAACTTGTGTATGAAAATGTTGGTTGTCTAGTGGCTGCTGCTTCCGTCGACGATGAACTGTAGTTCTGTTGTGTTAACATTCTGGCAGTGGCTTGCTTAATGTGGCACAACATCCCGTCTGATCAACGTGATGATATTCCTCCATGTCACGGTCTCAGTCCATCCAACGTTATCGCGCTCGGTCTGTCTCTTCATATTCTCATCTTTCCAGTCACAATGTTTTCCAGTGCCTCGCCTCTCATATGACCGAAGAACGCTGTTTGTCTCTTTCTTATAGTTGTATATATAATATTCTTTATTCATTAGCCTTCTCCGGACACTCGTTAGTTACTCTGGCCGTTCAGAGTATGTGCAACATTCATCTCCAGGAACCACATCCTCGTTGCTTCCAATCTCTTTATAATTTGTCATTCATACTCGATGATTTTCTGCCATATAACAAAACAGTTTCTATGTAGTAACATTTAGTACTCTCTGACATTCAGTGATGATGACCTATCGTTAACGATATTTTATGTGCCGTTATTTGCATGAACAATAAGTATAAAAACAAAATATCTAATGATAAAGCAAATGTGGTTCTGGAGGAAACTGCAAAGAATACCTTGGGCGGACAGAAAATAGAATGATCTAGTTCTTCAAGAAACAGGTGCAAACCGTAAGTTGATTAGAGAAATTAGACGTAGTCAAGATTTACACGTTGTATTCATTACGGATTCAAAGAGTATGCTTAGCAAGGTGGAGAAAGGAATGTTTCGTGTGGAATGGCTCTCGTCACTTCAGAGGTCACAGATCGTGAGAATTGTATGGGTATTTTGCTTTGGCCATGCGGGTGTACGGGGGAATGAACAGGCTGATATGCTAGCAGGGAAGGCACCTCTTGGTGGAATTTTGCCTATGGACAAGGGGAGGGGGGTCGTGCACTTGTGGGACCAGGTGGAGAAGCGGAAGAACAGACTGAGAACCCATATGTGGAAAGAATAAGATTGCGGGGGATCGGCAGGGGTTCTGGAAGGATCTCAAAACTGAGAGGGAAGACCAGGAGAACTTTTAATCAGATAGCGGTGGGAACGATTAGTAGTATGACTCTTCGCTGGCTGTTGAACGAGGGGAAGGAGCACGTATGGGAATGTCCTGAGTGCAATGATGTCGGTTCTTAACTTAACTGGAGATGTTATGAAGAGAAACAAATTGGAACACTTTGTGACAACTGGCAAACTTCATGGAAAAGGGGGAAGGCGCGGCACATAGATAACTATTTGGATGGCTTGGTCACATGGCATAATCTGGCCACGGACACATCTGATCCAACACCCCAGTTATCGTGTGACTTGACCACTCGGGATTATCTTCATGGTATATGATGATCGTGTTTATTGGCATTTGGCCACTGACAAGGGCTTGTGTTTATCGGAGTAAATTTGATGTAGACTTCCTCCCTATCTCCTACAAAATTGCCGTCTCCACGCGGCTGGGGTTATACAGCCCTCCTTCCCTATCCAAACTCCGAAATCAGCTTGGAGTCCTAGACTGGCACTAGATACAACTAGATGGCACTGGGAACACCTGGCACTAGGAACAACTAGGTGGCACTGGGAACACCTGGCACTAGGAACAACTGGCACTAGAAACAACTAGGTGGCACTGGGAACACCTGGCACTAGAAACAACTAGGTGGCACTGGGAACACGTGGCACTAGAAACAACTAGGTGACACTGGGAACACCTGGCACTAGGAACAACTAGATGGCACTGGGAACACCTGGCACTAGGAACACCTGGCACTAGGAACAACTGGCACTAGGAACAACTAGATGGCACTGGGAACACCTGGCACTAGGAACAACTAGATGGCACTGGGAACACCTGGCACTAGGAACAACTAGATGGCACTGAGAACACCTGGCACTAGGAACAACTAGATGGCACTGAGAACACCTGGCACTAGGAACAACTAGATGGCACTGGGAACACCTGGCACTAGGAACAACTAGGTGGCACTGGGAACACCTGGCACTAGGAACAGCTAGATGGCATTGGGAACACCTGGCACTAGGAACAACTGGCACTAGGAACAACTAGATGGCACTGGGAACACCTGGCACTAGGAACAACTAGATGGCACTGGGAACAACTAGATGGCACTGGGAACACCTGGCACTAGGAACAACTAGATGGCACTGGGAACACCTGGCACTAGGAACAACTAGATGGCACTGGGAACACCTGGCACTAGGAACAACTAGGTGGCACTGGGAACAACTAGATGGCACTGAGAACACCTGGCACTAGGAACACCTGGCACTAGGAACAACTAGATGGCACTGGGAACACCTGGCACTAGGAACAACTAGGTGGCACTGGGAACACCTGGCACTAGGAACAACTAGATGGCACTGGGAACACCTGGCACTAGGAACAACTAGATGGCACTGAGAACACCTGGCACTAGGAACAACTAGATGGCACTGGGAACACCTGGCACTAGGAACAACTAGATGGCACTGAGAACACCTGGCACTAGGAACAACTAGGTGGCACTGGGAACACCTGGCACTAGGAACAACTAGATGGCACTGGGAACACCTGGCACTAGGAACAACTAGATGGCACTGAGAACACCTGGCACTAGGAACAACTAGGTGGCACTGGGAACACCTGGCACTAGGAACAACTAGGTGGCACTGGGAACACCTGGCACTAGGAACAACTAGGTGGCACTGGGAACACCTGGCACTAGGAACAACTAGGTGGCACTGGGAACACCTGGCACTAGGAACAACTAGATGGTACTGGGAACACCTGGCACTAGGAACAACTAGGTGGCACTGGGAACACCTGGCACTAGGAACAACTAGGTGGCACTGGGAACAACTGGCACTAGGAACAACTGGCACTAGGAACAACTAGGTGGCACTAGAAACAACACAGTGAACAACTAGAGTTAGAATTAAATTGTTAGAGGACAGAGATGATAGTCGTCACTAGGAAGAAGGAAATTCCACAATGCAATATACAAGTAAATGGGAATATTCTTCAACAGGTGAATCGGTACAATTATCTCGGAACAGTCATAACGTCGGATGGGAGAAGTCTGAAAAGATTAGAACAAGAATTGCAATGGTGAAGATAGCCTTTTGCAAGATGGAAAACATAATGACCATTACAAAGATATCATTTGCAACAAGAAAAAGAATGTTGAGATGCTACATAGAACCTGTGCTTTTGTATGGATGTGAAGGGTGGGCAATGCGCAAATAGATTGAAAAACATCTGATGGCTGTGGAAATGTGGTTTTTTAGGACAATGCAAAGAATACCATGAACAGACAGAAAAACCAATGACAAATCCTACAAGGAACAAATGAAAGTCGTAAACTGATTAGAGAAATTAGACGTAGACAGTCAACATTTTTGTGGTCACGTTATGAGCAGAAATATAAGGGGCGTTCATTTGAAACCCGCTCGTGCCGCACCGCGCGTAATTGCGTATGTTGAACATGATCATGTCATAGTCATGTGATAAGTACTGACCAATGATTAAAAAAGTAAGTGCTTATCGTCCCATGTTGCGTAGGTTCTGTTTCTGACGGTTGAGAAAATGGCCGCGGTGATTCAGTTTCTTTCATTTGAAGGATGTCGACCAGTGGACATTCATCGAAGAATGCAGGCAGCGTACGGCAACAAATGTGTGTCGAGGACAACAGTGACAGACGGCACGAATGTTTCGGAAAGGACGACAGATCTTCGACGGCCGGGTCAAGCGCATATTGTTGCAACAGAAAAAAAAACCATCGCCAAAATTGATGCAGCAGTACAGATGAACCGTTATCGAAGTATACATTCTCTAGCGAAAGAATTTGATGTGTCAATTGGGACAATTCAAAAGGTCGTTCGTAAGAAACTGCAATATCTGAAGGTGTGTTCACAGTGGGTACCACGGATGTTGACCGACCACCAAAAAGAGCAAGGCATGTGATGCTGTTTGAACCACTTGCTGCGTTACAGAGTGGAGGGTGATGCATTTCTCTTCCGCATAGTAGCAGGCGATGAATCATGGTGTCACCACTTTGAATCGAGCAGCAAAAGAGAGAGCATGCAATGGAAACATGCTGGATCACCAAAAGCTAACAAATTCAAATTACAGGTTTCCGCTAGTAAGGTTATGCTGAGCGCATTTTTTTTTTTTACCATGACGGGCTATTGTTGGCCGACTTTGAAGAACCTGTTATCAACATCAACTCTACCAACTACTTGCAAACACTAGACAAGCTGCAAAAAGCCATTCAGAATAAACGACCCGGCATGCTTTCTCGCGGTGTGATTTTGTTGCACGATAATGCTCGTCCGCATATCGCAAAAAATTGTGCAGGAAGCATTAGCTTGAAAGAAGTGGGAAATTCAGCAACATCCAGCCTATAGTTCTGATTTGTCATCATGTGATTTTCATTTGTTCGTACCTCTAAAAGAAAGCTCTCAAGGGGCAACGATTTCACGCAAATGCAGATGTAATGAACATGGTAAACACTTGGTTCAGTGAGCAATCACAATCCTACTTTGCGGACGGCACTCGCCGCCTACCTAAGCAATGGGATGCTTGCCTGAATGCCTATGGCGACTTCTTCTGACCAACCCTTGGTGCATAATTCATTCAAAATGAATGCTTTGTTTAATTCTACCACACCTGTTAACGTTTCTTTCATGCTTTTGTACTAAAGCCATTGGAACGGGTTTCAAATGAACGAGCCTTATAGATTGGAGAACTTGGTGACAACTGGTTAGATCGAAGGGAAGAGAATAAGGGGAAGGCAGAGAATGTAATACCTGGATGGCTTGACCACGTGGCATGGTTGAAACAGGAACACTGAGCTGATCTATGACTCTAGTGATCGAGTGAGTTGGCGAAACATGACCGCCCACGGCTTATCGGCATGGCACAGATGGTGACTGGGAATTCCCATTTGCAGAGGAAGCTAGGAAAGGAGTGGCTGGCCGAGTTGCCAGAACGCCGGACTCTCCTTCGAGAGACCCGGGTTCGATCCCTCGGTAAGGTGTGGGATTTTTTTTCTGTCGGGGGCAAAAAGAAAATCCTAGCCTGCACAGTTCGCGGCGACTGCACTAGCCAGGCGGCCTTAATTCCCCGGGCTCAAAGACCCCTCTGCCATACACTGCAAGGTACTATATTGGCAGTAAATGACAGCTAACTATCTAAACAGGTCATGATTCAGCACTGCACAAACAAGCTGGCAGGGATTAGGCTTAGTTTGGTGATGTTTCTTCTACGGTTTTAGCTATTTCATTGTCAACAGACTCTAACCCACTGCATCTCCCAGACATAGGTTGGCAGCGAAAGAATAAATATAGTCCTCTTGAGTTATTCATGAAAGGCTCGAGCGTTCAAACTGACGAACATGATAAGTTCATCGCCCTACTGCTAGTTGGCCATTTCGTGAAGTTGATTTGAAATTAATCTTCGAAATGTCATAATTCTCACGACATTCCCAAGCTGTAAGGCTGAAAAGAAAGAAAAAACCCCAGTAAAGTGCACTATTCCACGTTCTGAGACGTATACATGGTTCTAGTCCCATATTTGTGTAAAAATGCGATGGGTGTTGTGGTCACTACAACACCGGCCGCCTGTACGTCTGATGACATGTCCTGGTACCTATTTTTAGACATGGAAACCCAGGTAGATCAACCGTGATGGGTATTCGAAGACATGACTACTGGACCGTATGGCTAGTCACTGGGTTGCTGCGGATCTTAATAAAATTAGAAGACCTAAAAACAATCAGATCGACAAGTGTTATCTGGTATGGTACACAAAACAGGCCCAGCGCAGCCAGATGATACGTTTTATTCGAGACAAGCTACCATTTTAAGGGCAAATGTGGACAAAAAGTCACTGTTAACATAAGTATAAGAGGCATGCAGGCAGGCAGAGATAGATAGATAGACAGACAGACAGACAGACAGACAGATAGATAGATAGATAGATAGATAGATAGATAGATAGATAGATAGATAGATAGATAGATAGATAGATAGATAGATAGATAGATACTGATATACAGATAGTATGCAGGTAGACAGAAAGAAGAAAGAAAGAAATTGGAGACAATAAAATGAAAAATATAGATTTAGCTAATGAAGGTTCACCCACAAACTTCACAGATGACGTATAACTTATGGACATACGTTAACTTATGGACATACGTTGGCTGGTGCTCAAACAGACTGGTTACCCTGATATGAATCCGCGCTACAGAGAAGATATATTAATCTTGAAATATTAGCGATGTCCCGACCCTCTCAACAAAGTCAACAGTCCCTGTTTTAACGTAAACTCCAGATCAACGGTCGCCAAACTTGTTTAGGCTACAGCCCCATGTCTTCTAAACCTCACCGTGGGGATGAATACAAAAACGGAGTACATATAAACATACAACTGCCTACCAGTAGACATTCGTCTGCAATTTCAACACCTAAACATGTTATTTGGAGAGAGAGAGAGAGAGAGAGAGAGAGAGAGAGAGAGAGAGAGAGAGAGAGAGAGAGAGAGAGAGAGAGAGAGAGAGAGAGAGAGAGAGGGGAGTTAATAGGAAAAAGAATGCGAGAGAAATAGAAAGTTACATAAAAAGAAAAGAAAGATGCACTTAATACAAGAGAAATCAGCAGCCAGAGAGAGAGAGAGAGAGAAAGAGAGAGAGTTAATCAGGGATAAAAATAAACAGAAAATGAGGGATATAAATAAAACAAGGGAGAGAGAGAGAGAGAGAGAGAGAGAGAGAGAGAGAGAGAGAGAGAGAGAGAGAGAGAGAGAGGTAAATATTAAAATATAGCTAGAGAAAAAGAAAGAGAGAAATAAGTAGTGAAAGTGAGATTGAGAGAAAATAAAGAAAAAGAGAGAGAGAGAGGGGGGGGGGGGGGGAAACGGCGAGATCGAAAAAGAGTGGGAGAGAGAGAGATGGAGAAAGCCAGGGAGAGAGAAATAAAACGAAAAAGAAACATAGACAGTGAGAGAGAGAGAGAGAAAGAGAGAGAGAGAGAGAGAGAGAGAGAGAGAGAGAGAGAGAGAGAGAGAGAGAGAGAGAGACTGCCAGTTTGGGGATCATTGCACTAAATGATCTCTGGACCAGAATTTATTGCGCTTGCTGGAAACCTGTGCCCCAAGCTGTTCATTCGCATTGGTTGATCTTTAGATGCCCTGTCCGTCTGCTACACTAACTTATTCCGGTCCACACAGAAACTACTCTCGATTTGGTGTGCCCGGGAAGTAGGGACCTAAAGATACCAACATCCGCAAGATACAGCTTATTGAGGATTCACCTTTTGATACAAAATGACCACAAATAAAAACAAAAGTGAAATAAAAATCGTCCAAACGTGTCTTTTTCCTTCAAGTAAAATTTACATTTATTGTTAACTTCTTAAGATCTGTTACTCCCGGGAAGGTTAACCCGGTCAACAAATGCCCACAGAAGTAGGGAGTGTCGGCATAACTGCGCAAGAACGCAGCTCTGCTGTAAACAGGCACAACGCAATCACGTCCGAAAAAAAAAAAAAAAACAACTCCCGATGAACGCAGATGAAGAAGAAGAAGAAGTTCTGTTACGGCAACGCAACACGTCCTCATCATCATGCGAACTGCCATCTGGCGTAGGCGTTCATTCTCCACAGATCTCGTCCTTTGGATTTCTGAATAAATTCTGCTGATGATACTTCTCCATGCCACCGTCTCAGTCCACCCAGCAACATTTCTCTCGGTGTGCTACTATCTCTTTCCCCACTGTTCTTTACAGTTGTTATGATGTTCTCGATTTCTCTCTTCTCACTACATGACCAAAGCATGCTGTTTGTCTCTTTCTTATAGTCATGTCATAAAACTGTCATTTACTGCCAATATAGTAGCTTGCGGTGTATGGCAGAGGTGGGGGGGGGGGGGTATTTGAGCCTGAGGAATTAAGGCCGCCTGGCTAGTGTAGTCGCCGCGCACTGTGCAGGTTAGGATTTTCTTTTTGTCCCCGACAGAAAAAAATCCCACACCTTACAAAAGATTCGAACCCGGGTCTCCCTAAGGAGAATCCGGCATTCTAGCCACTCGGCCAGCCGCTCGACAAAATCACACATACTGAAGTATTGCAAAAATCGGGTTGTGTGACGGTTTGTTCCGCGCTCAGCCTTCGTAGACTTAGATGGATATGACACATTAGGAGGATGGATGATAGTAGAATACCGAAGGACGTATGTTTGGGTGGATTACAGATGGTAACAGATCTCGGGGTCGGTCTTTACTGCGGTACAAAGATGTGTGTAAGTGAGACATGATTGATACAGGCATTGATATTGCACATTGGGAGCAAGTTGCCGTTGATCGCGTTGATCACACTCAGCGTGTGAGTCGCAAGATGGTGCGTGATGGTGGAATGACCATGCGTTAACATGCATCCATTCTGGACGAACATTTACCACGCAAATTGGTTACTCAGTCACATTCGCTACCACCATGGGTTCTAGTTATTATGCTTATATGAAGTACAATGTAAAAAGCTATGCTTTATTAGCGAATCCTTTTGTATTATTATGCCGGGTACATATTATGTCGAAGTAACTCGCGTTACCGTTGCTTTGAGAGCTGAACTAACGCAGTGGATAACCACTCGCTCGTCGGCTCCGTAGTGCTAGCCACTTGCCTGTCGCCCTGGTAGTGCTAGCCACTCACCTGTCGGCCTGGTAGTGCTAGCCACTTGCCTGTCGGCCCGGTAGTGCTAGCTACTCACCTGTCGGCCTGGTAGTGCTAACCACTCACCTGTCACCATTTGACTGACTCCATATTCTGCTTACTCAGTCACTCATTAAGTCACCCTTTGACTGACTCCATATTCTGCCTACTCTGTCACTCATTTGCTGACTCCATATTCTGTTTATACAGTCACTTCTTAAGTCACCCATTGACTGACTCCATATTCTGTTTACTGAGTCATTCATTAAGTCACCTATTGATTGACTCCATATTCTGCTTTTGCAATCACTCCTTAAGTCACCCATTGACTGACTCCATAATCTGTTTACACAGTCACTCCTTGGGTTGCCAATTGACTGACTCAATATTCTGTTTACACAGTCATTCCTTGGGTTGCCAATTGACTGACTCAATATTCTGTTTACACAGTCATTCCTTGGGTTGCCAATTGACTGACTCAATATTCTGTTTACACAGTCACTCCTTAAGTCACCCATATTCTGCTTATACAGTCACTCCTTAAGTCACGCATTGACTGACTCTGTATTCTGCTTACTCAGTCATTCATTCTAGTACACAACTACATTAACTCAACCACGTACCCACACACACGCATGCATACTCACACTCATTGACCCATACATTTACATACAGATAACACTCACACACATTTACCGAACTCAAGTAAATATATGCATTCAAATTGGCACGTATACACACGCTTTCATAATATATTCATACAGATAGACCTACAAATAAACACACACACACACACACACACACACACACACACATACACACACACACAAGCACTTACTTACATGCCCCCTTTAAAATGCCCTTCTCCCAAATGTCTCCATTTCTATTCTCCTATCAGTATACCCGCTCTTTCATAAAGAGGACCACAAATGTCCTCATATCAATCTAATATACGCTTGCTTGTCAGACACACTAACCATATTTCGGAAATGGTGCTTCCTGCGTACATCAACAGTTAGTCTGACCGTTGCTCGCCCTGCCCCAGACCGCTATATCGCTATATAAAATAAATGTATCGTGGTTTTATTAACACTATAAATATTCAGTAACCTATCAGATTTGACTTTCCTCTGTCTAATTCATAGTGTTTACCCCAGTTTTCTGTGAGATATTTCCGGAGTTTTTCTTAAGATCTGGTGGATGGTTGGGTAAAATCGCTTTTAAACTTACTCGTATTTTCGTATCGTAGCAATCAGTTTGGTTTCCGTTTGTAGTTCATAAATGCTTGGCTTGCAGAACGAACAAACGAACGAACGAACTTTATTTTCCATCCATCCATAATGTGCCATGCCGATAAGCGTGGGCGGTCATGTTTTGCCATCTCACTCGATCACAAGAGTCGTGGATCATCTCCGTGTTTCTGTCTCGACCATGCCACGTGGCAAAACCATTCAGGTATTTACTTCTTGGTCTTCCCCTTGGTCTCTTCCCTTCGATCTTGCCAGTTGTCACCAAGTTCTCCAGTTCATTTCTTCTCATAACATGCCCCAAAAATTTTGTCTAAGTCTAATGTCTATAATCAATTTAAGATCTTCATTTGTTTCTTGTAGGGCGTGTTCATTAGTTTTTCTGTCTGTCCATGGTATTCTTTGCATTTTCCTTAGAAAGCACATTTCCACAGCCAACAGATGTTTTTCAGCTTGTCTGCTCATTGTCCATGCTTCACATCCATATAAAAATACAGGTTCTATGTAGTACTTTAACACTCTTTTTCTCGTTTCAACTGATTTATTTTCAAAGAGTTACAAATTTCTCACGATGGTCTGTGTTACATTTGGCCCTTCCAACTACTTCGAACATCAGTTATCTATCCTTGCATGTAACATGCAGATGGAAAACACATTGTCGAATGAATGCTGTAAACATAAACAATGCATATTATCATGTTGTGAGACAGGCAGGCGAGCAGACAGATACACACGTGAATAAACACACGCAAGCGGCTGGCCTAGTTGCTAGAATGCCGGATCCGCCTTCGGGAGACCCGAGTTCGAATCCTCGGTAAGGTGTGGAGATTTTTTCTGTCGGAGGTAAAAAGAACACTCTAAGCCTGCACAGTTCGCGGAGACTGCACTAGCCAGTCGGACTTAATTCCTCAGGCTCAAGACACCGCAGACAATACACCGCAAAGTATTATATTGGCAGTAAATGACAGTTATACATAAATACCTACATACAAAATACAGACAGACGGACGGACGGACGGACAGACTGACAGACAGACAGACAGGCAGACAGAAATACAGACAGACAGGCAGGCATGCATGCGTACACACACACACACATACATACACACACACACACACACGTCCGTACGTACTTACGTGCGTACGTGCCTGCGTGCGTACACACGTACACACGCACGCACACATACATACATACATACAAGCATACACACATACTCTCTCTCTCTCTCTCTCTTTATCGCTTTCGCCCATATATCCTCACTGATTCATAAACTAAGTAGAGAGAGAAAGAGAGAGAGAGAGAGAGAGAGAGAGAGAGAGAGAGAGAGAGAGAGAATAGGAGGGATGGGGAGGGATCCCTTGAAGCGTTGTGATTAAGCTGCCTGCCTCGCGTTCCGAAGATTTTTAGTTCGTTTCCGAACTCTGTCATTGCGTTCAAGTCTGGACGTTTCTAGGAAACCCCTGTAAAGACTCCAGCTGCTCATGAGATATTGTGAGCATTCCCTTACCATACTCAGTCACCGAACTAATCAGATTCTGGTAACCCGGGAAGGTAACCGGACTAACAAATGCCTGAAGAAGTCGGATGTGTCGGCCGAAAGGTTCAAATACCGCGGCTTTGCTGTAAACAGGCACAACGCAATTGCATCTAAAACAACATTCCTGACAAACACAGCAGCAGCAGCAGCAGCAGCAGCAGCAGAAGAAGAAGAAGAAGAAGAAGAAGAAGAAGAAGAAGAAGAAGAAGAAGAAGAAGAAGAAGAAGAAGAAGAAGAAGAAGAAGAAGAAGAAGCTGGTAAAGTGTGTACAGCATCCTTCGCTCCATGTCCGCCGCTGCCATCACTTTCAGAACATGGTGTCACTTTGTGGACTTTTCCACTACCATCGTAAATGATCCTTGAAGGAAGCGCTTCTATCTCATCACTTGGACGAGCTAACTTCCGATAGGAACAACCAATAAATTTTGTACCGAACGTTCGCCATTTAGTTTAGCGTCCGACCAAAAGATATTCTCATCAACCAAACCTAGTTCGGGTCTAATATTTTTCAACCAAAATGTTCACAAGATGGCAGCGTTAAAAAGCAATTTCATGAAAATAAGGAAAGTTTTCCGATATTATCAGTTTGTTGATGTCGGCGAACATTATTAAAAGGGGGAACCATCTTGGATAGTGACAGAGTTTTGAAACTTAATGAGTTTCTTTTCCGACGAATATATGACGGAAAGCTATTAACTGCTGACGTTTTCCACATATTTTGTTTCTTTTTGTCCTAATTAGAGTTTTAAGCAGTCGCATGTTAATCATGTACTTTTGGAAGAGCAGGAAGCTTACTGCCAAAACAAAAGTCCTGGTCTATCGAACCTGTGTCCTTAGTAATCTTCTATACAGCAGTAAAACTTGGTCAACCTACTCACACCTAGAGAAACGTTTAAACATTTTTCTTATGCGTTGCCTGCGAAGAATACTTGGTATTAAGTGGCAAGACAAAATCACGAATACAGAACTATTGGAAAGGTAAAGGTCGGACTGTGTGACGATGTGTTCCATGATCAGTCTTCGTAGACTTAGATGGACAGGACACATTAGGAGAATGGATGACGGTATAATACCAAAAGACATGGTATTTGGTGAATTGCAGATGGGTAAAAGATCTCGAGGTCGGCCTCTACAACAATTCAAAGATGTGTGTAAGCGGGACATGATTGATATAGGCATTGATATTGCACCTTGGGAGCAAGTCGCTTCTGATCGTGTTGCATGGAGGGCAAAGATCAGAAATGGAATACAGTCAAAGGAGAACATTACTAAATATAGGTCACACACTGAACATACGAGACGTCAAATGGTGCGTGATGGTGGAAATGGCCATGTGTTCAATTGCATCCATTGTAGACAAACATTTACAGCGCGAATTGGTCTGATCAGTTACATTCGTTAACATCATGGGTTATTATACCCTTTTGAAGCAAAATGTAACAAACTATCGTCTGCCAAAACGGCAAAGTTGAATTAGCACCATAAAGCATATCGTTAGTATAAACCAGATCATTACCATAAACTAGATTGTTAGTATAAATAAGATAATTACCATAAAACAGATCAATACAATAAACCAGATTATTAGCATAAACCAGATCATTAGCATAAACCAGATCATAACAATACATCAGATCATTACTAAAAACCAGATCATTACCATACACCATATCATAACAATACACCAGATCATTACAATATCCAGATCATTACCATAAACCA
>OY992887.1:37027744-37067744 GCA_963921405.1 Cepaea hortensis | reverse complement strand
ATCATCATCATCATCATCATCATCATCATCATCATCATCATCATCATCATCATAGTCGTCGTCGTCATCATCATCATCATCATCATCATCATCATCATCATCATCATCATCATCATCATCATCATCATCATCATCATCATCATCATCATCACCATCATCATCACCATCATCATCATCATCATCATCATCATCATCATCATCATCATCATCATCATCAGTAACTGAAAGGGAATCAACGGAGGTCAGAAACTTGTTACAAGCTGAAAAGTATTAGACACTAATGAATCAGCCCATGAACTGAAGAACAAACAGCCTGAGAGTAGATTGGCACAAAGTAACAAACTTTATCACATATCATCATCATGCTCATCTCCATCAACCTTATAATCATCGTTAGCATCATCATTATCATCTCTATCATCGTTGTCATCATCATTAGTAACAGAACTGGAATCAACGGAGGTCAGAATCTTGCTACAAGCTCAAAAGTACTAGAAACTAATGAACTATCCCATGGACCGACACAAACAGACTTATCACTGATCATCATCATAATTATCATCATCATCCAGTGGCTTGTCAGGTGTCTGTTTGTTTCTCCAGTAACAACCGTCCCAAATGTCTCTACATCATAAGCCAAACTTCCTCTGTTGATGACATCTGTAAACTATCTCATCCTTTAACCTGTTTACGTTGTGGGTTTACTATTCTCCGCTTCCCCGACACGACCCCCCCCCCCCCCTCTTTCCTTTTAAATAATTATCTTTCCCAGACATTCATCTCTTTATACATGCCAATAATAGTTCATGTTCCGCAATGTTATGTGTCTTAATAACCAATGTACGCCTGTCTGTCGGTTAGGTGGTCATGGGTTCAATTACGCTTTGAGACGGATTGTGAACATTGACCTGATGTCCCAGAATTGTGAAAATGGACCCGGTGCCCCATGATTGTGAAAATTGGCCTTGTGCCCCAGGATTGTGAAAATTGACCTTGTGTCCCAGATCGATCCAGCCTCTAAAACAGATACCAGGAAATGTCTCAGGGGGTATATGTGGCCTTTGGGATACTGACCACATCAGCCACCGAGTGCCGGTTGGTCTTTACAAATGTGGGGTTAGCACCACATACTAAACACGCCTCACGGTGTGTGTGGAAGCTGTTTACATTACATCTTTACTTCACACCCTTTCTACGCTTGGACACACTCTATGGGGGTACCGGAAATTTCCAGTTGGCTGTTGCTTGGTGTACAAGCTTTGTGACAGATATTTCCCGACATTGTTACATTGACTCCAAGTGTTCGAGGCACATATTTTCCGACATTTTTACCATGACTCCAAGAATTTAAGGTATATATTTCCCGACATTTTTACCATGACTCCAAGTGTTTGAGACATATATTTCACGACATTTTTACCATGACTCCAAGTGTTTGAGGCATATATTTCCCGACATTTTTACCATGACTCCAAGTGTTTGAGACATATATTTCCCGACATTTTTATCAAGACTCCAATGGTTTGAGGCATATATTTCCCGACATTTTTACCATGACTCCAACTATTTGAGGCATATATTTCCCGACTTTTTACCATGACTCCAAGTGTTTGAGGCATATATTTCCTGACATTTTTACCATGAATCCAAGTGTTTGAGGCATATATTTCCCGACGTTTTTACCATGACTCCAAGTGTTTGAGGCATATATTTCCCGACATTTTTATCATGACCCCAAGTTTTGAAGCATATATTTTCCGACATTTTTACCATGACTCCAAGTGTTTGAGCCACATATTTCCCGACATTTTTACCATGACTCCAAGTGTTTGAGGCATATATTTCCGGACATTTTTACCATGACTCCAAGTGTTTGAGACATATATTTCCCGACATTTTTACCATGACTCCAGGTGCTTGAGGCATATATTTCCCGACATTTTTACCATGACTCCAAGTGTTTTAGACAGATATTTCCCGACATTTTTTGACCCCTATACTTCCCTACATTTTTACCATGACTCCAAGTGGCAGGCAGGCAGGCAGGCAGCCAGTCAGGTAGCCCTTAGGGAAAGCAAAGAATAGTAACACTGTAACCTACTATGCATGTCGTTAGAGGCGTCGAAGGAGGTTTGGGCAAGGGGCTGGCTTCCCCATTCCTTTAAACAAAACTTCGGCTGCAAAATCCAAACAGCAATGAACGAGGTCGAGTTTGGAGACGAATTCTTCAAAGCGTGTGTCAAGGGACTCCCCCGATGGTGTTTCCACCTTGTCGTGGTGGGGGAGCTTGAGTTTCTCAATGACCCTGAGAGCTATGCCGGCGGTAGCGTAGCTACCAGCAGGGCCTCCCAAGCCGGACAGGTCAAAGGGTAGAGAACAGACAAAGAGAAACACCCTGGTCCTCCAGGTTGGGGGTTGAAGCGTGGGGTTAACATCCCCACCTTTGTAAAAACCTTTCTTTGTTACGAAACAAATACATGAGCCTCGATATCGGACTGACTTATCTGGACAACGACCTTGGAACGTTAAAGGACTTTTGAGATTTGGAACATGGAATGTACGGACACTATATCGAGCTGGAGCGGCCGAAGAACTAACCCGGGAGCTGATTGAATATCAAATGGATATAACAGCAATTCAAGAAATAAGGTGGCCAGGAGAGGGTACTTTAGAGCAAAATGGAATGATTATAATATATGGAGGAAACACCCAAAATAAACATGAATTAGGAACAGGATTTGTCATCAAAAAAGAGTTATGGGGGAACGTTTTAAACTTTAAAGCTTTTAATGACAGGATTAGTAAATTACGAATAAAAGGTAAATGGAAAAATATAACGATGATTAATGTACATGCACCTACTGAAGAGAAAGAAGATGATATTAAAGAAGACTTTTATAATGATCTGGAAGATGTCATAGAAGAAACCCCCAAACAGGACATCCTGATTGTGCTGGGAGACTTCAATGCAAAAATAGGTAGAGAGCAAACTAATAAAAAAGTGGCCGGTATGGAAAGCCTACATACAACTTCAAATGATAATGGATGGAGAGTCATCAACCTGGCAGAAGCCAAAGGACTGCAGGTTAGCAGTACCAGACTACAAAGAAAGGATATACACAAACAAACTTGGAAATCATGTGACAAGAGAACCTATAATCAAATAGATCACATTTTAATTAACAACAGAAATGCATCAAACATACAGCAAGTCAGAAGTTATAGAGGAGCTGAGTGCCACAGTGACCACTTCCTCGTTGGAGCAAAATTTAAAATAAAACTTAAGAGAGCTTTCTATACTAAATTACAAAGATTACACCCAACATATAACAGAGAAAAACTGCAAGACATTACAGTCAAAGAGAAATTTACAGATGAAATAAAATGTAAACTTGAAACTCTGCAAAACCCTTTGGAGGAAAGCATTGACCAAACTTGGTTGAACATCAAGAATACAATTCAGTCTACCGCAGAAGAATGTCTCGGTGTGTTAACCACGCATAGAAAGAACAGATGGTTCAATCAAAAATGTGAAGAAGCAGTCATTAGGAAGAAGAATGCCAGACATGTATGGTTAAATGACATCAATAACATCCAAAAGGAAGAGCATTATAGAAATGAATGTAAAGAGGCTACAAAAATAGTCAGACAGCAGAAGCGAGAATATATGAGTAATATAATCAAAGATATGGAAACTAATCACCAGAAAAATGAATCCAGAAAATTTTTTAAAGAACTGAAGTCAATGAAACGAGGGCACCAACAAAACACATATGGTTTAAAAGACAAAAATGGGAATATGATAAATACCAATGAGGAAATGTGCAACACATGGAAAGAATATTTTATTGAATTACTAAATTGTGAAGCTCCAAGTAACATTTTCTCACAGGAAGAGGTTCTAACATGCGAACCACAAATTGAAGAACCTACATTTGAAGAAATCCTATATATAATCACACGACTTAAAAACAATAAGGCAACTGGGACTGATGGAATTGCTGCTGAATTTATAAAGGCAGGTGGCCATGCATTACATCTAAAGCTATACGAACTAATATTAAAAATCTGGAGGACAGAAGAATTACCCCATGACTGGAAAGAGTCATTATTGATACCTATCTTTAAGAAAGGAGACCAGTTCCAATGTGGAAATTATAGAGGAATATCACTACTGTCCACAAGCTATAAGATACTATCCGCAGTATTACTAAATAGACTAAAACCATATTCAGAAGACATATTAGGTGACTACCAGGCAGGTTTTAGACAAAACAGATCAACAATAGATCAGATATTTATCTTACGACAAATAGCCGAGAAACATTGGGAATATAAAAGAGATCTCCATAACATTTTTGTGGATTTTAAAAAGGCTTATGATAGTGTCCATAGGAATAGTCTATGGAATGCTATGCAGGAATTTGGAATACCAAGGAAGTTAATCAACATGACCAGACTATGCATGGAAGATACTTATAATATAGTAACATATAAAGGCAGGAAATCAGACCCCTTCCAAATAACATCTGGCTTGAAACAGGGTGATGCACTATCGCCGCTACTCTTCAATCTGGCTCTAGAGAAAGTTGTAAGGAAGGTAAAGGAGGAATGTGATATTGGAGGAACATCCAAGCTGCTTGGTTATGCAGATGATATAGATATTATAGGGCAAAGTGAACAAAAGACATTGGAAATATTGACTCACTTAAAGGAAAAAGCCCAACAGATGGGGCTGGTTATCAACCAAGATAAGACAGAATATATGGTAATGGCTAGAAACTCTGGCCACATACAAATAGATAATATGACCATTAAAAGAACGGAAACATACAAATACCTGGGTACGATCTTCAACTGCTCCAACATCATAAGGGAAGAAATACAAACTAGAATCAACTCTGGAAATAAGATATACTATGCACTACAACATCTACTAAAATCAAAGGCGCTATCTCGTAACACCAAAATCACAATATACAAAACACTGATCAGACCAGTTGTGCTGTATGGCTCTGAAACCTGGAGTACAACGAAAGGAGACGAAGCCTTGTTACAAACCTTTGAGAACAAAATTTTAAGACGCATCTTTGGACCCATTAGGGATACACAAAGTGGAGAGTGGAAAAGAAGAAGTAACAAAGACATTTATGATCTGTTTAAGTCCCCGCTAATCACTGGTATCATGAAGGCTAATAGATTACAATGGCTGGGGCATATAGAAAGAATGGAAGATAATAGGGAAACAAAACTCGCTTACACTCAGGAAATAAATGACCGTAGACCCCGAGGTAGACCAAGAAGGCGGTGGAGAGATAATACATGTACAGACCTACAAGCACTTGGAATCAACGACTGGCAAGAGAAGGTCCACCAGAGAGACGAATGGAGACGGATTGTATTTGCAGCAAAGAACCTCAATGGCTCGGAACGCTGAAGAAGAAGAAGAAGAGAAGAAGTGTGTCAAGGGAGGCATATTTATAGTCAATATTTCCAAGTGTATGCGCCGGGAAGGCAGACATGTGGGGCAGTGGCTCCAATTGTGAGTGATGGCAGCGTACCACTGTATAAAGAGGAACACATTTTGAAGGTTTTAGACACAAACACACGCAAATGCACATATATTCTGTTTATATTATACTCTGTTTTACTCTATAAATATGTTTAACATCATTAGGTCATGCCCAATTATTCAGCATGAAGTACACAGATTTCGCCCACATCATCTCATCAATCTAGCTATGTCACTGTGCATAACATATTATTTTGGGACAAAATAATTATGCGGTTTTCACATCCACATAGATAAGCATGGTGTTTTGCGTGGGTTTTCCTTGTGTGGCATTTCACATTAACAAGAGAGACAGAGAGACGATGCAAGAGATATAGGGACAACAAAACTGTCAGCAGTGGAGAGAATGTGATAAAATGGGAAGATAACCAAGAAAGGAGACAGAGTAAAGGGTTTGCGTTGAAAGAATTGAAATTAATTTCTGAACATGTCGTTTTCTTCTACTTTGGTGTATTTTCTTATCTAACGTTACAGGTTAAATATAATCTATGTTTAGATTATTTTTATGTCACGTTGAGACCGTTTGTTCTTAGTTAGTTTAGTTAGTCTTTCCTCTTGAGCCCAAAGCGGCGCAAAGGGCAGAAGTCATGACTCTCCATGTCCGGCGGTTCGCTGCCACCTATTGTAGATCTTGGATGTTTGTTTGGCCGTTGTTCTGCTGCTCGTCATTCCTCATTAGCTTATAAACACCAGTCAGCTCAGTGTAGGGCTGCCAGATACGTGGGCACCAAAAGGAGAACATAATAAGACAAAAAGGAGGACAAAGGAGGACATATTGAATCTTTCATTTGAATCGTTCCTGATTGAACCCACAATCAGTACAATTTTATTCTTAATGACATAAATATGTTTTGGCACAGTATGTTTTGGCACAGTATGTTTTGAGAGCTGCGGTAATGCAATGGGTAGGCCTCTTTCAACCAGCCAGGAGGCCATATCTTTGAATTACCACCGAGGCGGAGATGATGACATAATGACATAATGGCATGTCTCTTTATTCTATAATGAGATACAATTTTATTGTACACCGCGGAGGAGCGAATGGGTCACCATGGTCTGGCAAGAATGAGACAGCGAGGAGTGATGAGGGGATCTGGCCGACGCTCGATGCTCAGAGGAAAGGCGAGACGGACATATAATCAGATTGCTACTGGTACTATTGGTGTTGGAACACTTCGCTGCCTGCTGATGATGGGGACGGAGCGCTTATGGGAATGCCCCGAATGCTGTGATTTCGGTTCCTAAATCAATCAATCAATCAATCAATCAATCAATCAATCAATCAGTACAATTTTATTACAATAGCTGCCAATAAGTGTATCTTACTCTTAGTGAATCGACCAAGAAACAATCATGTTAAAAAATAAATATAAATTCAAAGGAGGCCTTTTTCAAAATGTTAAAAACATTATTTAAACAGCCGATTGTAAATTATTACCTTATAATCTGTATTAATTACACAACATATTTCTCGGAGGCGCCAACTTTTCGTAGAAGATCCTCGTTAGCAATCGCATATGCATAAAACTGTTCATAGGTAAGATTCTTCAATTGTACTTTGAGAGAATGATGCCCTTTCCAGTGTCGAGTAAAAGTCTGTTCCTTTGGTGTTTCACATTTGGTATAAATAGGAAAATTGAATAAATATTATTAAGCAATGGATTTTAATAAAGAAGTAAAAGTAAATATCAAAAAGAGTAATGAGCCAGATACAGATAACAGTTAGAATTACTATAATCAACTAGTTAGCTGAAATGCATAAACTTTGTACATTTTAACAATGTAAACATACGGTAGAGTGTAGGTACGTTGTAAGTTGTAACAACAATACATAAACAATTATAACATAAAATAAAAGAAAAGCCGGCCATTTTAAAGGTTTTTAGCTTTGCCAGCCGGACGGCTTCAAGCTCAGTGCGGCCCGCTGGCCATTCTCTGCTCTCACGACCCAGTGTTATTATTACATTGTGCCAGTCCGTCATGTCATCCGGAACTTCAACCCACCCTCTTTCACGATTGATGGTCTCTAGATCACACACCTGACTTATAGAAAGTTCTTCCTGTGCCATCCAGGATCTGCCTCGTCTTAGTCTATGACCCTTTACCATATCCATGGCTGCATGCAGCGGGTGATACATATCTGCGGCAACTCTCAAGTACCAATTGGCCTGAAGGACCCTATGTCTCAGTGACGACATGAGGAAAGTACGCAGTGTCGACATGAGGAAAGTACGCAGTGACGACATGAGGAAAGTACGCAGTGACGACTTAAGGAAAGTACTCACTGACGACAATGGGTATTAATAAAGAAGTAAAAGTAAATATCAAAGAGAGTAATAAGCCATATACAGTTAACATGTAGAATTACTATAATCGTCTAGTTCGCAGAAATATATAGCCTGTGTACATCATAACAATGTAAACATGCGGTTGAGTGTAGATGCATTGTAAGTTGTAACAATACATAAAAATGTATAACATAAAGTATAATAAAAGCCAGATATTTTAAAGCTTTTCAGACATGCCTGCCAGACAGAGAATATTAGGCTAAAAAGGTGGGCATGTCCTCTGTTTGCCGTACGTGTGGCAGCCCTACACTAACACAGAGAAACATTCATGTCTGGGTGGATCTCACTCTGAACGTGATAGTAACATAGCCAGTAGCAACTCAACTCAACTCAACATTAAAACCCATTGCTTAATACTTTTTAATTTTCCTATTTATACCAAATGTGAAACATCAAAGGAACAGATCTTTACTCGACTCTGTAAAAGGCATCATTCTAAAAATAGAACGATTTAAAGAATCTTACATGTGAACAGTTTTGTGCATATGCGATTGATAAGAAGAATCTTCTGCGAAAAGTTGGCTCCTCCGAGAAATAATTTGTAAATAATAAAGATGATCAGGTAAACAATCGGCTGCGTAAATAATGTCTTTCTTTTAGCATTGTGAAAAATTGTATCCATTGAATTCATATTTATTATTTAACAAAATAGTTTTTTGGTCGTTTCACAGAGAGTAAGATCACTTATTGTCAGCTATTGTGAAAAAAAAAAAATTGGTTTTAATCTGGAACGATTCACATATACAATTCTTTTGTACTCTTTTATTGTCGTCTTATGTCCTCGTTTTGGAGCCCGCGTAACTGGCAGCCCCATGTGAGTGAGAATAATGATGAACTTAATATGGTTTATAGATACATGTCTCCATAACTGCTACTATCATCTTTTTCCGGCTTGGGTCAGGATGGCGGGAAGTGGTTTCTTCTAGCTTGACTTGAGTCGGTTGATCGGCGGCTTGACAAGCCGCCATCATGGGGCTCGCCGTTGTTACAGAATCAGATCTCTGGCTCTAAATGTTAGCGCTACGCACAAACATGGAGAGCCACGACTTCTGCCCTATGCGCGGCCTTAGGCCCAAGAGGAAAGACTAGACTAGACTAGCCGGACGGAGAATGTTAGGCTAAAAAAGGACATGTCCTCTTTTTGCCGAACGTCTGGCAACCCTAGCTCAGTGGCAAAGAGGTTACGAAGGCAATTCGTAATCCCGCATACCATGTTCGAAACATAGCTGCGGGCGATTAGGAAGCAGACCACCTTACTTTGGTTTCATGCAATGGTCTAAATGCCGGTCGTTCAGATAGCAATGGCAAAATACTGAACGTAATCTTGCCAAGAAATCACAACCCCCCCCCTCCCCCCCTCAATGCTAAGGTTGAATGCGACGCCATGTAAAGGATATGCAACTAACATAGGCACTCAAACAACACATTCCAAACCGACCTGTTATGTTCTATCTCGTGCGGTTCATTCATGCTCTACGCTGATGACACCGTCTTGATAGTCAGAAGGAACTAAGGAAATGATAGACAGTGGTTGTAGAAAGTGAAAACATGGGCCTTAGTTTGAATAATAGAAAGACAGAAGTCATGGTGATATCAAAGAAACAGATTGTGTCTAAATGTGCAATTAAAGGAAATGACGTTATTTTGGGGCAAGTGGCGAAAATTCAATTAGCTAGGCACTTGCATAACATGAGATGGAAAATACATCTCAGAGATAAGAAACAGAATAGGACAAGCAAAAACTACATTGTATCAAATGAAGGACATTTTATACAATACGTCTTTGCCACTAGAAGTTAGGACAAGAACTCTTGCATGTTGCCTAGAATCAATTTTAACACATCTTGGACAATTAGTAAACGGCGACCGAAAAAAAAATAAATCCTCAGAAGCCTTGAAGGTGTTGTTTTATAGAAGAATGCTGTAAAGCAATTGGACAACCAAAATGAACAATCTAGACACTTTGTCTAAGTCGCAAAGACAACTTATGACAAACATCAGCAAGAGGCAGTCAGCATTTGTTTGGGCCATATTATGAGAAAACAAAAACAGGCACACATTGTGACAATCGGAAAGATTTGAGGACAATAAGACAGAAGAAGACAGCAACAGAAAATTCTTGATAGTCTTGTGTCATAGCACGGAAGAGGGTCAACACATGAGTTGATCCATGCCGTCGGAGGTAACAATTAGCGAAGAGGTATGACCGCCGCCGCCAGCCGTCAATACACTTGATTATGACGATATAAAGATAGAAAGAAAAGAGAAGTGAGAAAAGAGAACAGAAGAAGAGGAGAAGCAAGAATGAAGAACAACACAAGAAAGAGAAAGAGAGAAAGAAAGAGAGAAAGAAAGAAAGAGAAAGCAAGAGAGAGAGAGAGAGAGAGAGAGAGAGAGAGAGAGAGAGAGAGAGATAAAGCTAGAGATACTGAAAGTGTTTGTGTGTGTGTGTGTGAGAGAGAGAGAGAGAAAGAGAGAGAGAGAGAGAAAGAGTGAGAGAGGGAGAGAGAGAGAGAGTGAGGGGGAAGGGAGAAATATATAGAGAGGAAACAACGCCTGAGACACAAACAGAAACATTACCCATGTTAAAAGAATTCCCCAACCGAGTTTCAGAAACCCAAACTGCGGTCGCTAACCCTGTCAGATATGACTGAAATCAAAGTCTGCTCCTTCGACAGCCACCAGAAATATCACAGTTGACACCGACCCAACGGAAGGGATGAATTCCTTAAATCTGACAGCTGCCAGCTATGTCCAAAGGCGGTGTTTTTTAATGCAGGCTGTAAAACCTGAAACACATTGATCGTTACAGACTTCGTGAAATGAGAAACATTTAAGTAAACAGGATAAGGTGTTGTAATGTAACTGTAACTATTTCGGTCTCAAACAACTCAGAATGTGTAATAATCTATTGTCCGTGTGTACCAAACATCGCACTTGGTGTTCTTATGTCTAGTTCGTTTGGTAGGGAGGCCCCCTGGCCAAGTATTTACGCCGCCTGCTTCGAGTTCCGGGTTCGATTCCGACCTTTTCCGTTCGGTTCACGAGTGCCGTTATCTCGGAGAGTCACGTGGGTCGTCGCTGGCAAAACGGAGTTCGGGCGGTGTGCGCCCAGTATATGTACTTAAAGCAATTAAATTAAAACACAAGGACACCAGTTAGAATGTCTACAAATTTTGACTGCAAATCTCTCTTTTTCTCTCCCTCCCTCTCTCTGCTATCTCTCTGTCTCTCTCTCTGTTCTCTCTCTCTGCTATCTCTCTGTCTCTGTCTCTCTCTCTCTCTCTCTCTCTTCTCTCTCTCTCTCTCTCTCTCTCTCTCTCTCTCTCTCTCTCTCTCTCTCTCTCACGCGTACATTCTGCCCTTCTCCCAACACGTACATGAATTCGTGATTTGTGCTTCACAACTGATGAAATGGTTCCGAAAAAAAGTATAGCTTTTATAGTAACGGCACATTGATTTTGTTGTTATAATTATTTCATTGGCAAATCTAGGAGAGGAAAACTGTAGTCAAAATAATTTACACTGTCGTAACAATTCAGTCTAGACTGTTACACGAGTTTAGGAAAGTTTAAATTTATAGACAGTCTTCAAGAAAAGCGTCAATTAAGCTGTTCGACGCAACACAACAGGGAAGGCAATTTACCAATAACAAATCAATAATATAAATGCCTCTAAAAATAATAAAGAAATATACACAGCTCCCTTCACAGATGCGAAGTCAGTTGTCGCAACAGTCATACTCTCATTTACTGCCAATATGTAATATAATAATACCTTGCAGTGTATGGCAGGGGGGTCTTTGAGCCTGAGGAATTAAGGCCGCCTGGCTAGTGCAGTCGCCGCAAACTGTGCAGGTTAGGATTTTCTTTTTGCCCCCGACAGGAAAAAACCGTACCGAATAAACATTGTAGAGTTAATACAGGGTGTATTTTTTAATGACTGTGCAGTATTTGAAAATATTGCCGGTCCAAGTTTTGTATTTACCTATTATGTTGCCAACCTATTATGTTGCTAACCAGCGGTGCTGGTTTTTTCGAAAAAGGTGTAGGGACCGGTCGTTCAGAAAGCAATGGCAAACTACTGAACGTAACACTTGCCTAGTACATCAACAGCTGCATGAAAATGCTGGTGTTGACTGCAACGTCCCGTAAGGGATACGCAAAATTTTTTTGTTTTTATTATGTTGCATGAACTTTACAGAGGGTGGATACAAAACTTGGACCGGCAATATTTTCAAACACTGCACAATCATTAAAATACACCCCATAGAACTTAGAGCAACACTCAAAGGACTATGTCAGAAATCTACGGAGGTTGTAATCCAGTGGATCCGCTGAGGTCAGCGTGGCCGAATGGATAAGAGGGGTATCTCTTAAACATCGAGTGCGCTGTTGCTGAGGTAAGGGGTTCAACCCCAACACCGGTCAGTTGGACTAAAATGTTGACTTCTCATCCTTGCCTTTGGGACGTAAATTACAAATACCTCTGAAGTCGGAGTGGGTTCTCCAGATGGCGAGGGACATTGGTTATAGGGAAAGCTAATCCACACGCAAAATTCAGCCCAGTGCTACTAAAAGTATTCTTCTCATAACATGCTCAAAACATTTTGACTGTCTACGTCTAATGACTCTAATCAGTTTACGATCTTCATTTGTTTCTTGAAGGACTTGTTCATTGGCTTTACTGTCTGTCCATGATATTCTTTGCATTTTCCTCAGAAACCTCATTTCCACAGCCATCAGATGTTTTTCAGCTTATCTGCTCATTGTCCACGCTTCACATCTATACAAAACTACAGGTTCTATGTAGCACTTCAACACTCTTTTTCTCGTTTCAACTGATGTACCGTGTAGAAAAAGTCATTTTGGCATAAAATTGTTACATAAGAAGGAAAAACTATGTGGAGGTGTTCTCAACCTTAAGTTGACTGCTTTGCTTTCCTTAAATGTATTCGGGATGATGATTAAAACGTTTACGAAGAAGAAGAATAAGAAATAATTGTTAAAAATTAAAAAAAAGAGGCCGACCACGTAAACGATGGACGCAGGGAGTAACAGAGTCCATAGGAATATCGATGTATGAAGCCCATTAGCTGGCACTCTCCCGCTGTTTATACTTCATCTCGACACCGCAAGGTGCAAGAGGAACATGATGAGATGAGATGAGAATAAAAATAACTTGAACGTTGGTGTAAGGGTATGTTTTGTGCATTAACAGCGACGAAGAAGATAGGAGTTTAACTAGCCTGTGGATTGCTCAAGGTTATATAGTCTCAACTGTTTTGTTAATTCCTAAGCTGAAGCTTACGTATATTCTGTTATGTATATTCAGCACTGATATATGACGCGGAAACCTGTACAATGAATAAGGAATTGGAAATCGAATAGAGGCCCTGGAGATGTGGATATTCAGAAGAATAGTCGTATGTCATGGAAACAATAACATTCAAATACAGAGGTTCTTGAAAAAAACAAAAAAAAAAAAAACAAAGAAACTGGGAATGCCAAGAGAGTTGATGACGGAAATTAAAAAAAAAAAGGAAAAGTGAAATATTTCTGCCATGTTAAAAGACTAAACAACATTCTTATAAAAACCGCCGTGGGCGGACGGTTGAAGGTAAGCGAGCAAGAGGGGATAAAACATCAAGAGATGGACGAACAGCAGTCTGTCAGAGCGTGCAATGAAGGCGAGAGACAGAAAGTGCTGGAGATCCATTACAGTAAACTTTTGTGGAGAAGGTATCTGATTGATTGATTGAAACGGAAGCAATCTGATTCTCCCACAACAGCTCTGCTGTAAATTTAGCCTTGTATGATGACACGAGAAATAACTCAACACGTTTGATGCATTTTTAGGCACCCTTCTTAAAGCTCATGCGTTGTGGCGTTGGTGTGCATGTCTGTCCACAGCCTTCTGTCTCGTGTACAGCCAATCCACTGGATACCGATGCTCACTGTGCCATAATGTTAGATTGTCCAGCGTCTTCTTTATCGATCTGTCATTGTCTCATCTTGGCTTTTGTCACGACATTTTCCATCCTCTCCCGTCTCTTGGCATGCCTAGTGAAAATGAATGTGGACTGTCGTCTTCAAAAGTTTGTATTGATTCTTTGTATAAGTGAACTTCTTCCAATTATTATCGTTA
The DNA here is from genome assembly GCA_963921405.1 of Cepaea hortensis. Classification (NCBI taxonomy): domain Eukaryota; kingdom Metazoa; phylum Mollusca; class Gastropoda; order Stylommatophora; family Helicidae; genus Cepaea; species Cepaea hortensis. The sequence goes on along the minus strand of OY992887.1, from coordinate 37,053,677 downwards.
TTACTTTTTATATACATCTATCGTGTTGCTATCATTATTCTACGATACCACATCTCCTCAGCTTCCACATAATTAATTACTAGTCTCTTAAAGTTGCATATCCTTTACAGGACGTAGCAATCAACCCCAACATTTTTCTGCTGTTCGTGATTCCTGGGCAGATTTATGTTCAGTAGTTTCCCATTGCTTTCTGAACGACCGGCACCCATACCATACTATTCTCTAATTGTCCATAATTCGCGTACGGACATTATTAGTTGCTCAATTTAGCTATTAAGAACGCTTTATCTGACTTCGATTGACGAAGCTATTCTGCAGAGAATATTTTTCACCTTGTGAAATGCTGCTTGAGCGATTCTACTCTTAACTTCTTTTATAATTTCCATTTGCGTTTATTAAAGTGCACAAATACATAAATATATAGATTTATTTCAGAGTGGTTGCCATGGAAACAATCATTTAAAAAAGTAGATAAAAAGACCAACTTCTTCTTCTTCAGCATTCCGAGCCATTGAGGTTCTTTGCTGCAGATACAAGCCGTCTCCATTCGTCTCTTTGGTTGACCCTCTCTTGCAAGTCGCTCATTCCAAGTGCTTGTAGGTTTGTATATATATATTATCTCTCCACCGTCTTCTTGGTCTACCTCGGGGTCTACGGTCATTTATTTCCTGAGTGTAAGCGAGTTTTGTTTCCCTATTATCTTCCATTCTTTCAATATGCCCCAGCCATTGTAATCTATTAGCCTTCATGATACCAGTGATTAGCAGGGACTTAAACAGATCATAAATGTCTTTGTTGCTTCTTCTTTTTCACTGTCCACTTTGTGTATCCCTAATGGGCCCAAAGATGCGTCTTAAGACTTTGTTCTCAAAGGTTTGCAACAAGGCTTTGTCTCCTTTAGTTGTACTCCAGGTTTCAGAGCCATACAGTACAACTGGTCTGATCAGTGTTTTGTACATTGTGATCTTTGTGTTACGAGATAGCGCATTTGATTTTAGCAGATGTTGTAGTGCATAGTATATCTTATTTCCAGAGTTAATTCTAGCTTGTATTTCTTCCCTTATTATGTTGGAGCAGTTGAAGATTGTACCCAGGTATTTGTATGTTTCCGTTCTTTTAATGGTCATATTATCTATTTGTATGTGGCCAGAGTTTTTAGCCATTCCTTCACTTGAAATTACCATATATTCTGTCTTATCTTGGTTGATAACCAGCCCCATTTGTTGAGCTTTTTCCTTTAAGTGGGTGAATATTTCCAATGTCTCTTGTTCATTTTCCCCTATAATATCTATATCATCTGCATAACCAAGCAGTCTGGATGTTCCTCCAATATCACATTCCTCCTTTACCTTCCTTACAACTTTCTCTAGAGCCAGATTGAAAAGGAGCAGTGATAGTGCATCACCTTGTTTCAAGCCAGATGTTATTTGGAAAGGGTCTGATTTCCTGCCTTTATATGTTACTATATTATAAGTAGCTTTCATGCATAGTCTGGTCATGTTGATTAACTTCCTTTGTATTCCAAATTCCCGCATAGCATTCCATAGACTATTCCTATGGACACTATCATAAGCCTTATTAAAATCCACAAACATGTTATGGGGATCTCTTTTATATTCCCAATTATTTTTCGGCTATTTGTCGTAAGATAAATATCTGGTCTATTGTTGATCTGTTTTGTCTAAAACCCGCCTGGTAGTCACCTAATATGACTTATGAATATGGTTTTAGTCTATTTAGTAATACCGCGGACAGTATCTTATAGCTTGTGGACAGTAGTGATATTCTTCTATAATTTTTACATTGAAACTTGTCTCCTTTCTTAAAGATAGGTACCAATAATGACTCTTTCCAGTCATGTGGTATTTCTTCTGTCCTCAAGATTTTTATTATTAGTTCGTATAGCTTTAGATGTAATGCATAGCCGCCTGCCTTTATAAAGTCAGCAGCAATTCCATCAGCCCCAGTTGCCTTATTGTTTTTAAGTCGTGTTATTACATATAGGATTTCTTTAAAAAACAGGTTCTTCAATTTGTGGTTCACACGTTAGAACCGCTTCCTGTGGGAAAGTGTTACTTGGAGCTTCACAATTTAGTAATTCAACAAAGTATTCTTTCTACGTGTTACACATTTTCTCATTGGTATTTATCATATTTCAATTTTTGTCTTTTAAACCATATATGTTGTGTTGGTGCCCTCGTTTCGTTGACTTCAGTTCTGTAAAAAAACTTTCTGGATTCGTTTTTCTGGTGATTAGTTTCAAAATCTTTGATTATATTGCTCATATATTCTCATATATATAATGAAGTAAGCCAATATCAGCCTATTAAGAGAGGTGTGAGACAGGGATGTGTAATGTCTCCAGATCTGTTTTCCCTGTACAGTGAAAATATTTTCAGAAATATTGAAAATATGGAAGGAATCAACATTGGGGGACGATGCATCAATAACATTAGATATGCAGATGATACAGTCTTGATTGCAGACAATGAATAGGACCTGCAAAATTTAGTAGATGCGGTTGTTACACACAGTGAACAACAAGGGTTAGAATTAAATTGTAAAAAGACACAGATTATGGTCGTCACTAGGAAGAACGAAATACCACAGTGTAATATACAAGTAAATGGGAATATTTTTCAACAAGTGAATAGGTACAATTATCTCGGAACAGTAATAACATCTGATGGGAGATGCCTTGAAGAGATTAGAACAAGAATCGCCATGGCAAAAGTAGCCTTTAGCAAGATGAAAAACATACTGACCAATAAAAAGATGTCAATTGAAACGAGAAAAAGAGTGTTGAGATGCTACATAGAACCTGTACTTTTATATGGATGTGAAGCTTGGACAATGAGCAGCCAGGCTGAAAAACATCTGATGGCTGTAGAAATGTGGTTTCTGAGGAAAATGCAAAGAATACCATGGACAGCCAGAAAGACCAATGAACAAGTTCTTCAAGAAACAAATGAAGATCGTAAACTGATCAGAGACATTAGACGTAGACAGTCACAATTTTTTGGGCATGTTATGAGAAGAAATGATTTGGAGAACTTGGTGACAACTGGTAAGATCGAGGGGAACAGACCAAGGGGAAGACCTAGAAACAAGTATCTGGATGGCTTGGCCTTGTGGCATGGTCGAGACAGAAACACGGAACTGATCCACGACTCTGTTGATCGAGTGAGATGGCAGAACATGACCGCCCACGCTTACCGGCATGGCACATGATGGATGGATGGATATTCTCGCTTCTGCTGTCGAACTAATTTTTTAACCTCTTTACATTCAGTTCTATATTGCTTTTCATTTTGGTTGTTGTTAATGTCATTTAACCATAACTGTCTCGTATTCTTTTTCCTAATGACTGCTTCTTCACATTTTTGATTGAACCAACTAGGCAGTAGAAATATTGACGAGTTGTAGGCACCTCCAGATATTTGAACACCCCCCTCCTTCCAACGTCGATATCACCAGACTGAAGGAATTATTGCACAGCCAGTTGTACACTCCACAAAAGTGTTGATTAACTTGGAGGTCTATCATTCACCTGAACCCACAAGTATGGAATATAAACATAGATTGTACCAAGGCGCAGATCTGACTGAGCTACCGTATGACAGTTGACAGTAATACATGCTTTTATTTACCGCCGAAAATGTTAGGCGGCGCTCACCAAACTCGACATCCCACATTCTGCCAACGGCTTCGTGCGGAGCAGAGCAAGTAGGAGGGTAGGAGCCTTAACCTAATGCGAGGAAATGCAACATAAGACTAAATACCAAGGCATGGCAGACCAGGCCCTGCTCCTTGTTCGGCAACTGGTCTAGGATGGAAGCTTCGACAGGTGGAAATATAGAACATTGCTTTTCTGATCCGGCAGCTTCTGCAGCTTGTCTTGTTTCAGATGTATTGGTGTTACCTTTCCTCTGGAGCAAACTAGCCACGCCGAGAGTGGGATCATTCTGCATGGACAAAAAAATTTATACAATTCAGCCCAGGCTTTGTGATATAGAGAAGCTTTTATGCCTTTTTTTTGAAGTACAATGTAACAAACTATAGTCTGTGAAGGCTTCAAGGTGCCAGTATGTGTCTGTGCCCAGACAATGTTTTTGTATTTAAGGTATCAGCTGGAAAATAACCGATATATTGTCGTTGGCTATGGTCTCAAGTTAGTGCCGACAGACAGAGGATCTCTTTTAAAGACAAAGGCTACGGTCACCGGCCAGCATGGTCACTGCCAAGAAGGAAAGCAATGGCAGGCTATCTTATTTTCAAATGCCAGGAAAACTTTAGGAGTGGAAGACATTATGGAGAAAGACTGTTATGGGGAGTAAGTTCGGTATAGGACAAGTGATCAGAGGATAGATAATGAATGGTCTCAGTACTGTGTACTAATCTGACTGGTACATTGCCGTCTTGGCAGACGTTGATTTGTAAAATAGAGTTTGAAGATCTGCATGGACGAAATAAGAGCGCTCGTTCTAAAACATCCGGTGTGCTGACGCCGAGGTAGCTGTTGAATCCCTAGACCAGTCTGTTGGATTAAAATGTTGACTTTTCTTCCTTGACTTCGGGACGAAAATTACAAGTGCCTCATAAGTCGGAGTGGGTTCGCCTGATGGCGAGGAACAATGTTATAATGAAAGCTAATCCACACGCAAAAATAAGTCCTGTGCACTTGAAGTAGTAGCACGAGCATAAACTTTCAAAAGCGAGCGAACAAAAACAAACATGGAGTTTTACCTCTCCATATCACAAAGCTTGGGCTAAATTTACAGGCCATCTGTTGCCCATGCTGCTGCCGAAGCTTATATTTAACGAAGCGTAGATTAAATAACAAACACACGTATCCATCGGACCGTTAAAAATATATGGATGGCAATCATGCTGCTGGTGAATTTATTACTCAAGGTTTGTTTTTATGTATTGCGTACAAGGTTTAGTTAACAGATACACAGCAGAATAATATTTTCCATACATCGTCGCACCACAAAAACAACCAAGTGTTGACAGTGCTAGAATAAATAAAAACAAAGTTCCCTGGTCGTGATACAAACAAGACAACCTTGATTGAACAATAAACACTCAAATATGTGTGTGTGTGTGTGTGTGTGTGTGTGTGTGTGTGTGTGTGTGTGTGTGTGTGTTAAAAATATATATTTAGGGCTCGCGGTTCCCCAGGGGCCAGAGCTGCCCCATAACGTTGCACGCGCCTGCGTGTCATTCAGATGACTGCCTCTGCTGGTAGCCAAGGCTAGATCGACGTGCAGATTACTACACTTTAATCTTACTTTTTAAAAGCCCTCTTAGTCCCATTATGCGCCTTTCGGCCCATTGTGGTCTACCAAGGCCCGTTTGCCAGTGTTAGTGGTCAGTGTATCGGAATTAACATTTGCCATTTCAAATGACCGATGTGTCGAGATGTGAGGAAGTTTGCGTTGGGGACGTATGTGTTCGGGGAATGTGTGTGTGTGTGTGTAGGGGATGTATGTGTGGAGGGAATGTGTGTAGGGGATGTGTGTGGGGGTTGGGAATGGGTGGGTGAGGAATGTGTGTGGGTGGGGGATGTATGTGTGGGTAGGGAGATGTGTGTGGGTGGGGGATTGTGTGTGTGTGGTTGGGGGATGCTGGTGTGAGTGAGGAATGTGACAGTAGGTGGGGGATGTATGGGTGGGTGGGGAGATGTGTGGGGGATGTGTGGGTGGGTTAAGAGATGTGTGGTGGGTGGAGGATGTGTATGGGTGAGGAATGTGTGTGTGGGTGGAGATGTTTGGATGGATGGTAGGAAGTGTGTGGGTGTTGGTGGGTGGGGGTTGTGTGGGTTGGTGGGTGGGGAATATGTATGTGGGTGGTTGGGTGCGGGTGTGTTGATTTGTGTGTGTGTGTGTGTGTGGGTTGGTGAGGGATATGTGGTTGGGGGATGAGTGTTTGGCTGGGTGGTTGGAGGTGTGTGGATATAGATGGGTGGGTGTGTGGGGGCTGAGGGATGGGTGTGTTTGTGAGGATACGTGTGTGTGGTGGATGTGTGTTAATAGGGAAGTGGGTTGGTAGGGGTGTGTGTGGGTGGGCGAGGTGTGTGTGGGGGATGTGTGTGGGTGGATGGGGGATTGTATGGCTGGGTGATGGTGTATTATGTGAGAGGGTGGGGTGGGTGGGGTGTGTGTGGGTGGGGGATGTATGTGGGAGGATGGAAGGTGTGTGTATGGGTGGGTGATATGTGTGGGTGGGTGAGGTGTTTGTGGGTGGGGGTTGTGTGTGGGTGGATGGGGATGTCTGTGGGTCGGTGGAGTGTATGTGGGTTGGAGGGGGATGTGTGGGTGAGTGAGGGATGGGTCTCATAACATTGTAATAAGCATTGCTTATGTTTACAACATTCATTTGACAATGCATTTTTCTGTGTGAATGTATCATGCACTATTAATGAATGAAAGATGAGTGATTGGAAGGGCCGAATGTAAGACGGGCCTGTGTGCCCAATTTGTAACCATTTTAAAATAAAGTTGAATTGAATTAAATTGAATTGAACTCTCTTTCTCTCTCCGTCTCTCTGTTTCTTTCTCTCTGTCTTTTTTTTATCTGCCTGCCTGCCTGTCTGCCTGTCTGCCTGCCTGACTGCCTGTCTGTCCGTCCGACAGTCCGTCCGTCCGTCCGTCCGTTTGTCTGTCTGTCCGTCTGTCTGTCTGTCTGTCTGTCTGTCTGTCTGTCTTCGGACATCGTAATGCACAGATGGTAATTGCTCCCGTAATGCATTAATCATGAATTCTTTCGATGCCAATTTATTTGATTTCCTCAAACCCCCTTCCTCACTTTTCCTCACAGCTCATCTCGTTATCTTATCCCCTTCACCCTCTCCTTTTGCGCTCTTGCGTTTTTATGACATCTGATGGCGTCATCCACAAACTAGTACGACTACTCTCCCATGAGATACAGCTTAATCTTCTTTTAGTCGATGCCGTGTTGCTTTATGATCACGTCTGTCCACATCCTTTAGTCTCGTATACTGCCAATTATTTTTGACACTATTGTTCCCCCATAACATGATGTCAAACTGTCCATGATGTTCCCCCATAACATGATGTCAAACTGTCCATGATGTTCCCCCATAACATGATGTCAAACTTGCCATGATGTTCCCCCATAACATGATGTCAAACTGTCCATGATGTTCCCCCCATAACACGATGTCAAACTGTCCATGATGTTCCCCCATAACATGATGTCAAACTGTCCATGATGTTCCCCCATAACATGATATCAAACTGTCCATGATGTTCCCCCATAACATGATGTCAAACTGTCCATGATGTTCCCCCATAACATGATGTCAAACTGTCCATGATTTTACCCCATAACATGATGTCAAACTGTCCATGACGTTCCCCCATAACATGATGTCAAACTGTCCATGATGTCCCCCCATAACATGATGTCAAACTGTCCATGATGTTCCCCCATAACATGATGTCAAACTGTCCATGATGTTCCCCCCATAACATGATGTCAAACTGTCCATGTTGTTCCCCCATAACATGATGTCAAACTGTCCATGATGTTCCCCCATAACACGATGTCAAACTGTCCATGATGTTCCCCCATAACATGATGTCAAACTGTCCATGTTGTTCCCCCATAACATGATGTCAAACTGTCCATGTTGTTCCCCCATAACATGATGTCAAACTGTCCATGATGTTCCCCATAACATGATGTCAAACTGTCCATGATGTTCCCCATAACATGATGTCAAACTGTCAATGATGTTCCCCCATAACATGATGTCAAACTGTCCATGATGTTCCCCCATAACATGATGTCAAACTGTCCATGATGTTCCCCCATAACATGATGTCAAACTGTCAATGATTTTTACCCCATAACATGATGTCAAACTTGCCATGATGTTCCCCCATAACATGATGTCAAACTGTCCATGATGTTCCCCCCATAACACGATGTCAAACTGTCCATGATGTTCCCCCATAACATGATGTCAAACTGTCCATGATGTTCCCCCCATAACATGATGTCAAACTGTCCATGTTGTTCCCCCATAACATGATGTCAAACTGTCCATGATGTTCCCCCATAACACGATGTCAAACTGTCCATGATGTTCCCCCATACCATGATGTCAAACTGTCCATGTTGTTCCCCCATAACATGATGTCAAACTGTCCATGATGTTCCCCCATAACATGATGTCAAACTGTCCATGATGTCCCCCATAACATGATGTCAAACTGTCCATGATTTTACCCCATAACATGATGTCAAACTGTCCATGATGTTCCCCCATAACATGATGTCAAACTGTCCATGATGTTCCCCCATAACATGATGTCAAACTGTCCATGATGTTCCCCCATAACATGATGTCAAACTGTCCATGATGTTCCCCCATAACATGATGTCAAACTGTCCATGATTTTACCCCATAACATGATGTCAAACTGTCCATGATGTTCCCCCATAACATGATGTCAAACTGTCCATGATGTTCCCCCATAACATGATGTCAAACTGTCCATGATGTTCCCCCATAACATGATGTCAAACTGTCCATGATGTTCCCCCATAACATGATGTCAAACTGTCCATGATGTTCCCCCCATAACATGATGTCAAACTGTCCATGTTGTTCCCCCATAACATGATGTCAAACTGTCCATGTTGTTCCCCCATAACATGATGTCAAACTGTCCATGATGTTCCCCCCATAACATGATGTCAAACTGTCCATGATGTTTCCCCATAACACGATGTCAAACTGTCCATGTTGTTCCCCCATAACATGATGTCAAACTGTCCGTGATGTTCCCCCATAACATGATGTCAGACTGTCCATGATGTTCCCCCATAACATGATGTCAAACTGTCCATGATGTTCCCCCATAACATGATGTCAAACTGTCCATGTTGTTCCCCCATAACATGATGTCAAACTGTCCATGATGTTCACCCCATAACATGATGTCAAACTGTCCACGATGTTCCCCCATAACATGATGTCAAACTGTCCATGATGTTCCCCCCATAACATGATGTCAAACTGTCCATGATGTTCCCCCATAACACGATGTCAAACTGTCCATGATGTTCCCCCATAACATGATGTCAAACTGTCCATGATGTTCCCCCATAACATGATGTCAAACTGTCCATGTTGTTCCCCCATAACATGATGTCAAACTGTCCATGATGTTCCCCCATAACACGATGTCAAACTGTCCATGATGTTCCCCCATAACACGATGTCAAACTGTCCATGATGTTCCCCCATAACATGATGTCAAACTGTCCATGATGTTCCCCCATAACACGATGTCAAACTGTCCATGATGTTCCCCCATAACATGATGTCAAACTGTCCATGATGTTCCCCCCATAACATGATGTCAAACTGTCCATGATGTTCCCCCATAACATGATGTCAAACTGTCCATGATGTTCCCCCATAACATGATGTCAAACTGTCCATGATGTTCCCCCATAACATGATGTCAAACTGTCCATGATGTTCCCCCATAACATGATGTCAAACTGTCCATGATGTTCCCCCATAACATGATGTCAAACTGTCCATGATGTTCCCCCCATAACATGATGTCAAACTGTCCATGATGTCCCCCCATAACATGATTTCAAAATGTCCATGATGTTCCCCCATAACATGATTTCAAAATATCCATGATGTTCCCCCCATATGATGTCTAACTGTTCATGATGTTCTCTCTTTGACTCCCCCTGCCTCTCCTCCCCTCTAACTTCCCGCTGTGACGTCATACCAGCTTTCAGCTCCCTTTATAAATATCACAAAGAATGTGAACTGTCCTCTTCTGATGTGAGTAACTCATTCTCTCTATGTGAGTTAACTTCTTTCAATATATCTTCATTTCGCTTTCAATTTGTCCACGATGTTTCATCATACTTCTATAAAACCATATCTCTGGAGCATCCACACAATGTCTTGCTTATCTGCTAAATGTCCATGATTCGCTTCCGTACATCAGGACTGGTTCAATATAGCTAAAGATAAATTGCTGAGGATATACTTCATCTTGTGAAAGGCTACTTCTACTTGGGCTGTTGTATATTTAACGCCCCAAACATATCTTCCACCCGCAGTTACTAAAGTGCGCAAATACTTCAAAGCATAAAGCTAACCAATACAGTCACATATATATGTAGTAAGTTAGTTAGTTAGTCAACAGATCATCCTCATTGCACATCGAACCATTCAGTCCATTCAGTGCTCGGATCCCCTCCTCAGCAAATCCCGCAGCGTGTAGCGGCTAACGACACCGGTTCTGTGTTGGTTTATCAATCTTCTTTGGCTTCATACGTTGTGTTCTTGTTTCGCCACCCCTCTTTTAATTTGCTGTTCTCGCAGTCTGGTTCACAGTCATCACTTGGTTCTCGCAAAAGTCTTACTTCTCGTAGAGCATTCAGAATATCAGCCTGGTCCATGGCGCGTCCGCCCTCCACCTTAGCCTTAACTGCGAGCTTGTCAGCCAGCTCATTTCCTTGTACTCCCGCATGCCCTGGCACGAAGATGAAACTAAGCTCTGTCAGCCGAGACCGCTCCAGAGACAGCAACCACTCTATTCGGATCCACCCCATCTCTATCCTCTTGAGCATGCTCATTGAGTCGCTAAGAAAACTTGCCCTATTTAATGTCTGTGTCTCGAGCCATGTTATTGCTTTACTTACTGCCATGACTTCCATAGTCAGGCTACTTGTGGTCTCAACAAAAGTACCAGAGTCCTCCTTCACAATTCTCCCTCCGGCCCGCGCCGTGAAGGCCCATGAGCTTCTCACATGTCGGACGAACGACCCATCTGTGTAGATGACAGCATCACCGTCTAACGAATTCTCGAAAATCAACGATTGTACTTCAGCCTCCACAGCAGCCGGATTTTCTTATCTGCATTTTCTGCCTAGTTGGATTTTTTTTTTTTTTTTTTTTTTTTCCGCGTTTCCATCCTGTTACAGGATATTGCGGTCAACACCAGCATCTTTCAGCTGTATGTTGATTTCTAGGCTAGATTACGCTCATCAGCACGCCACGACTTTCTGAGCGACCGGCTCCATACTCTCATATGTCACTTTTGCGATTCGAACCACTGCTAATTCTCGTCGCGTATTATAAGGATTATGATGACTGGCACCTTGCCGTCTTGATAGACGATAGTTTGTAAAATGGAGTTATGCATCTCCATAACACAAAGTCTGGGCTGAATTTAGAGACCATGTGTTGTACATGCAGCATGATCCCTCTCTCGGCCTGTCTAGTTTACTCCAGAGGAAAGGTAAAACCAAAATATCTGGATCTGGATCAAGACAAGCTGTCAGATCAGCAAAGTAATGCTCTAACTGTCCGCATGTCGGAGCTTCCATTCTAGACCAGGTGCTGACCAACGCTTAGGACCTGCTCTGCCCTAATTTAGTCTTTAGGTTGCATTCCCTCGAACTAAGGTAATGCTTGTACCCTCCTAATTGCTCTCCTCCGCCCGAGAGCGTTGGCACTATATGGATTATCGGGTTTGGCGAGCGCCGTCCAACATTCGGTGCTAACAGAATGCAGGTAGTAGTAGTAGTAGTAGTAGTAGTAGTAGTAGTAGTAGTAGTAGTAGTAGTAGTAGTAGTAGTAGTAGTAGTAGTAGTAGTAGTAGTAGTAGTAGTTTGTAAAGTTTTTATATTATAGAAACTTCTTCAATTAAACTGACATTTATAGACATCGGTGGTTTGTCTTCATATCTTCCGTTGCTGTCGAGTCTCGTCACTCTGCAATAGACTCGAAATGGTGCCGTGACCAGGATTCCGAATCTGGATTGTGAGAGAAACGCGAAGTATTGATGGCTTCTTCCATTTCCATAGCCGTGGCCTGAAACTGTTGTTCTCAAGAGGCTGCTGCTGATTCACGCCGTCATTTTCAAAAGACCTATAAGAGCCCGTTCCAAGCTCTATTGGATCGTGAAGGCCGCCGTCCAGTCACTCTTAGGCGCCGCTGTTGGATACATCATCACCGTATCTATCGATCTTACAAACCTGGGTCGTTACTATGCAATTTGTAGCAAGGGTCTACCTGCAGCCGTATAATCATTTTTGCTGAATCGAGAAATGGTCTAATCGGACAGCACAGCCACGACAACACTGAAGGTTAAACAAGTAAAGAAACTTGTTCAAGTCATGAAGTTTCTCAGAAAATCCGATTCAGCCGCATTGGGTTCCTCCGAGGAGGTTAGGCATAATGATCGTCTCGTTTACCTGACCGAAATCCTAACGTAGAAGTGCCCTTTGCGGGTGAAATCAGAAGTGCCCTTTTGCGGGTGAAATCAGAAGTGCCCTTTTACGGGTGAAATCAGAAGTGCCCTTTTACGGGTGAAGCCCGAAGTTACTCATCACACAGCCGAAGCTACTCATCACACAGCCGAAGCCAGAGGTTTACCGGGACCAAAACTGAGCCAGAACAAAAGCAAAGATCACGCTCGTCATTTAAGAGAACTTTGAAGGACACACACCACTCGGATGGAATGTAGTCTACATACACCTTAACTTGTATCCTTACATAAAAACTATATTGACTATATAATTATAATTGTTTAATATTAGCACTGAATGTAATTAGAATAATTAACAAAAATATGAAAATGGCACAAGATGAGGCTTCTTTGACACAGGTTTTGGGTGGAGTGGGTAGAGCAATAGGCAGACTCAACTCCGCAATAAAGCAGCAAGGGGTAGGTACAGACATTGAAAAATTCAGTGGACAGGCGAGAGATTTCAAGAAATGGTGCCGTGACCATAAAACGTGGACTGAGAGCTATGGAGAGTGTATTAAGTAGGCAAGAAAAAGGGTTTTGTTCTAAATTATGATTGGTTATCATGTTTAATCGTTTTGCATTGTTAAGTTGTTAGAACTTGTTAGAAAAATAGTTACCAGTTGCTCGCTCTGAGTAAAGAAAGCGTTAATAGAAACACATGGATGTGGGGGTTAAAATAGGAGCTGCATGAGACAGCGTTAATAGAAACACATGGATGTGGGGGTTAAAATAGGAGCTGCATGAGACAGCGTTAATATGGGGGTAAAATGGGAGCTGTATTGGACAGCATTAATACATGGATTGAATGCCATGGGAGCAGAGTGGTTTAACTCAAAGAGGAGGCGACTATACTTATCAGCACAAAAGAAACATATTAGGAATAAGTATATTTTTGAGGGAACATGGAGATTGGGAAGGTGTGTTACAGATAGAAAGTGCAGTCATATATTGCTGGCTGTTGTTGGCAGGGCAAATAATACAGGTTGGAAAGTAGAATAATATTTTTTTAATACTGAGTGTAGAAGGCTGGAGTTTTTTTTTAGATCGATGTAACTTTTGACAAGAGCATTTATTATTAACAAAAAATGAAGATTAGCGAATTATGTGATTTGGGTTTTTGAAAACTTTATTTTATAAAGTTTTGAAAGTGCATGGGAGGATAAATGCGATAAGTGTAACTACTTTTTACTACTCTTCGGTGCGCACCAACCACTTTCCTGTCTTTCTTTCCTGTCTATCCTGTGTTGTTAATGTTAGTGAGAGTATTGAATCTTCAATTTTTGTTAATCATAATTTAGATCGACATTTTATAAAATGAAGCGGGTTGCTTTGTGAATGAATATTATACAATGAGATTTTGGTGATATAGACTTACGATATGTAAATTATGTATGTGGATATTATAATGAAGAAGAAGTGTGGAGTAGGGCAGTGGCTGATGGCTATGAGATGAATTGTGGGGATAGAGAGAGGTGTGTAATGAATAAGAGTTTCAGGTTAGAGTTAGAGGTAGGTTCAGATTAGTTAGTACGGGATAGGTAAGCGGATTGCTTATGATTTATAGAAACGAAGAAGAAGTAACTTTAATTTTTGTGGGATTATTGGGTTAAGTGTCTGGGGTCTTGGATTTGGGGGTAATTGAGTTGTGGAAGTAAGACTTTTCGCGGAAAAGTCTTGTTAGGGTAGGAAGGTAATATAACAGTGTAGGCTGTTATACGGGGTTTAGTTAGATGGCACGCACGCTGTGCAAGGGGAAAGAGATAGGTATAGCTGATGCACGAATGAGCACTGTAGTTAGGGATTTAGGGACGCTCACGTGCTGACATAGGGAAAAACGGGGCTTAGTTACAACTCAGCCGCCGAACCAACAACATGCTTTTATAGTTGCTGTCTACATTTTTATATTATAGAAACTTCTTCAATTAAACTGACATTTATAGACATCGGTGGTTTGTCTTCATATCTTCCGTTGCTGTCGAGTCTCGTCACTCTGCAATAGCCTCACTACACTTTGTATGTAGAACAAATGTGCAAAATGAAGTAGATGACGTCATTAAAATGTGCTAAAATTCATTTAATTAGTTACTGTAGTCACTGCTATGGTCTAACGCTGTTTTGGGGAAACTGGAAAGTACCAATGAAGTATTCATTATAACAGGTGTTGGAAATGTCCACCACGGGCTTCGACTTCAAGTTATGACAGTACATGTCTCTTTATATTCTTAAATACCTTTTGCAACGTGTCTGTTGTTATTTCTTGAATGGTAATTCTGATTGCTTCTTTCAGGTCCTCAATTGCGTGTACAATTGTTAACAATTTCCTTTCAAGAAATCCCATTGATAATCTAATGGAGTTAGATCGTGAGAAGGAGCAGGCCAAATTCTATGTGATATTATGCGATTTGCGAAAATGTCTTTAACATTAAAAAAAAAAAACCAAAAAAAAAAAACCAAAAAAATAACCAAACACACAATTTCCTTTCAAGAAATCCCATTGATAATCTAATGGAGTTAGATCGTGAGAAGGAGCAGGCCAAATTCTATGTGATATTATGCGATTTGCGAAAATGTCTTTAACATTAAAAAAAAAAAAACCAAAAAAAAAAAAAAAAAAAAAAAAAAAAAAAACCAAACACACCAAAAACCCTCCCCAAAAAAAAAACAAAAAAAAAACAAAAAAAAAAAAAAAAAAAAAAAAAAAAAACATAAATTAAAAAAAAAAAAAAAAAGCTGTGATACTCTAGCTGTGTGCAGTTGCCCCACCTTGCTGGAACCACCTTCTTCAATTTCACGTTCATTCAGCTTCAGCTGTTCTAAACAAAAAAAGGTTCCAAAATGTCAGTGCGGTTCCTATCGGTATTTATAGTGTTGTTGAAGAGAATTGGTCCAGTGAAACGTTTTCTACTGACAGCACACCATACCCACATTTTCTCATCGTGTAGATGTGTTCATGAAATGCATTTGGTTAAAAGTGTTCCAAAAATCGATTATTTTGGCTATTAACGTATCCAGATAGATGAAACTATGCCTCATCGCAGACGAATGTTACACCGAGAATTGACTCGTATTCTTTAACTACAAAGTGCTTGAAACCACGTGGGGTAGTTGACTCTGATTATCACACTCTTTTAGTTCAGACACAACAAACATCCTGTATGGATGAATATTTAATCGTTGTTTAAGAATGTTGTGCACTGTGCTCACTGATACGTTCACTTGTTCTGACATCTTGCTTGGACTTTTCAGGATTCTGTCTTGGATATCTAGACATTTTTCTTCAGACACAGCAGGCCTACCAGATCGCGGAGCATCTTTTAAATTTCCCGTAGCAAGAAACGTATTCAAAATATTTCTAACCGTAATGCGATGAGGCGGTTGTTTATTATGAAATCGTGCTATAAATCTTTGAACAACCATCAGTGTATGTGTCGATGGCTATTTCAAAACACTTGCTCAATCAAAACAAAAGAAAATTTCTTTTTTTCCATTGATAACACCACTTTGTTTGGAGTGCAAAGCAGACGACATATAATCTATGCATATTGCTTCACGATGGGCTGTGGAGCACATTTTTTGAAAATGTCATGTACTTCTTTTTCAAATTTGTTCAACATACAAAGTTTAGTGAGAATTTACACACACCCCGCAGTAGTTGTAATAGTTGTAGTAGTAGTAGTAGTAGTAGTAGTAGTAGTAGTAGTAGTAGTAGTAGTAGTAGTAGTAGTAGTAGTAGTAGTAGTAGTAGTAGTAGCAACAGTAGTGGTGGTGGAGGTGGTGGTGGTGGTGGTGGTGGTGGTGATGGTGGTGGTGGTGGTGGTGGTGGTAGTCGAAGTAGTAGTTGTAGTAGTAACAATACTATTAATAGTAGTAGTGGTGGTGGTTGTAGTAGTAGTAGTAGTAGTAGTAGTAGTAGTAGTAGTAGTAGTAGTAGTAGTAGTAGTAGTAGTAGTAGTAGTAGTAGTAGTAGTAGTAGTAGTAGTAGTAGTAACAATAATAATGATAATACTAATAATAATAACAATAATAATAATAATAGTAATATAACAAAAATAGTTTAATGGTAATAACTGATTTCCCCCCATAATTCTTTGGGGATTTCTGGGAAGGAAAAGCGGCCAAGGAGGGAACCGTCCACACCATCTCATATATCATCGCCTAGAATATGCGGAAACCTACCACCTCAGACCCCAACTCATAAGGAACCGCAGTAGTGCAGAAGCTACCATGCTTACCTGGCTGTCCGACGTCTTTGTGTTCGAATTCTCATAGTGGCCGGTTTTTAAATGTAACCTCTTCTTTCGTGTCAACCCGCCCTAAAATGGGTACCAGAACATGGCTTGGAAAAAAAAGGCTGCCTGTCTGACATTGTCCAAATCAGTTATCGAGTCCTGACTGGCGGATCTAGGCTTAGCACCATAAACTCAATACGCATCAGGGCAGAAGAAAACTCCTGTACTTTACCTTTCCATTATGAACTGTCCATCAGGACAGGGGGAAACTCCTGTACTTTACCTTTCCATTATGAACTGTCCATCAGGACAGGGGGAAACTCCTGTACTTTACCTTTCCATTATGACCTGTCCATTTATTTTCGTTATCCATATTCCCATTGTAAAGTAAAGATTATTTTTACATGCCTTGGGAGTATTGGGCATGCATTGCTAGACTCACATTTTTTTTATATAGGGTGTATTTTCAATGACTGTGCAGTGTTTGAAAATATTACCCGTCCAAGTTTTGTATTAAGCCTCTGGAAAGTTTATGCAGCATAATAGGTAAATACACAACTTGGACCGGCAATATTGTCAAACACTACACAGTAATTAAACATACACCCTAGCATTCGGTATGCGATGTTGTCAGTATCGCAATGACTCCTTTGCTTACCAAGACATTTATTGTTTCCCATTTAAGGTTGGGTCGACCCGGGAGTCCAGGCCAATGTGTACAAATTCGAATCTGCGGATTGAACTTGCAAGATGAAAAACATACTGATCAATAATAAGATATTAATTGAAACGAGAAAAAGAGGGTTGGAGTGCTACCTAGAACCTTTACTTTTGTATGAATGTGATGCGTGGACAATGAGCAGTCAAGCTGAAAAACATCTGATGGCTGTGGAAATGTGGTTTCTGAGGAAAATGTAAAGAATACCATGGACAGACAGAAAAACCAATGAACAAGTACTTCAAGAAACAAATGAAGATCGTAAACTAATTAGAGATATTAGACGTTGACAGTCAAAATTTTTTGGGCATGTTATGAGAAGAAATGAATTGGAGAACTTGGTGACAACTGGCAAGATCGAAGGGAACAGACTAAGGGGAAGACCGAGAAATAAATACCTGGATGGCTTGGCCACGTGACATGGTCGAGACAGAAATACGGAGCTGATCCACGACTTTGGTGATCAGGTGAGATGGCAAAACATGACCACCCACGCTTATCGGCATGGCACATGATGGATAGATGGATTGAACCGATGACTACCGGACCGGCAGCCGAGTGTCTTGCCGCTACAGTACCACGACTCCCCGCATTCTCATTGATCGACTCACTATTGGTTTTTGCACCTGCTAAATACCCCCGCACACATTTCCATGATAACACTGGGTTTTGTGGGGACATTAATAATTTCCCGATCTGTTATTGGGCTCGAGGGAAATTACTTCCGACAGGAGCTTCCCTGTGATCAGACTGCTCTGGTGGCTGCATCTTGCACGGCATTTTCATTGGGGTCGTTAAGTTGGTTATTAATATCTGCCTGGAAAGCCATTTTGCAATAACAATCAGCAACATGCAGAAAGTAATAATCATAATAATAACAAGAACAGTGATTATTTTACAATTTTTAATATTAATTCTTAAGTTATGCGGCTAGTTTTGGCATAAGAGAAAGAAGTGAACTTTTGAAATTCCTTAGCGCATGGGACTAAAATACTGAATAGTATGATGCAGGACATGTCACTGCTTAATGTGTAGGGACAGGACATGTCACTGCTTACTGTGTAGGGACAGGACATGTCACTGCTTACTGTGTAGGGACAGGACATGTCACTGCTTACTGTGTAGGGACAGGACATGTCACTGCTTACTGTGTAGGGACAGGACATGTCACTGCTTACTGTGTAGGGGAAAAAATCACCACACACAGGCATTTACTCAAACTTGCACACAAATATGGGGGTGAAGGTATTTGTGTGTGTGTGTGTGTGTGTGTGTGTGTGTGTATGTGTGTGTGTGTGTGTAAGGGTTGGTGTATGTGGTGTGATTTGTTTCTTGACTGCTTTAAAAGAAATATGGCACTGGAAAGTTGATGGGGAACGCCAGTCTTCATATACACTGGCCCATTTGCACTGGCTTAAAAATTACCTCTAATTTCACCAAATACAAAAAAGGATGGCTGCAGTAATTCAGATTCTACAAATCCATAATAACTAAAACATACGTGACATATATCATCCGAGTATTTGTCCAAGTCACCACTGGTGATTTGTCATGGAAGTGTGTTGAATTGTCGTCAAATTTCCTGTGTACACGTCGATATGAAATATGCACGCCTCAGCACAATAGGAAGTCAGTAAGTAAGTCACAAAATGATGAAACACATATGAGGAATGGTTGTTGGGGGTTTATAAAGGTGCCATTAATGTGGCATATCCATCTAACTTTACGTTTATTTGTGGCTAACGATAATTGCGGCATGCATACACTCACGCGCATAAAACGTTCATGTGTGTGTGTGTGTGTGTGTGTGTGTTGTTGTTGTTGTTGAAAATGTTCACCATACTCGAAGATTACAACACCGAAGAATAACGTGCTGTTGTGAGATTGTTGTTTATTTGTTTCGCGGCCGGGAGAGGATTTTTATAAGAAAATGTTGCCAGTCTACGGAGGCATGTGTTTGTCACAGGTGGGTGGATGCCTGGTCGCAACGATGTTCACAAATTGGTGATGCAGACTGATCTGATCGCCCTGTACGTGGCTTGGTAAAGGTATCCGTCCAGGATTTCTTTGTTGCCTACTGCTCCGTTTGTCCTCAGATTTCGCATAAAGGATCATCTTTTGAGAGAGTGACACAGCGTGTCCCAAGTCAGGACAGTTTTCGACGTTTCGCAATGACAAAATTGATTCTTTATAATCGGCGTATTTACTTTGTTGTTAACATAGGCATTTGCTTTTGCATTCTTTATTACATGCACATAATTTTTCTAAACAATTTATATGCAAAAGCTAAGATCTTGTGGTCTGTTTATACAATGAGAGGCCAATTCTAACAACCATATATAATAGAATTGATACAACAAGTGACTTGTATGTTTTCGTCTTGACAGGAAGACTAATGTTGCATTTCAATATAGGATTTAAACTGATCCAGTAAACCCAGAATACCATTTGTGATCTATGATCAGTTTATTTTCTATTTCTGGCAAGCTATTGATTCAAGGAACATGTCTTTCATTTTATCAGTGATTGATTTAGTATTTTCCTCCAGGAGGTTGATAGCCGCACATTTTCCACCGACTGTTGCCTAAAATTGTTTACTCCTGCTCGATCTTTCTGTTTATGCAAATGACATCTTATTCCCTTCCACAGGAGAGATTTGTCGCGAAATTCTTACAAGTGGCAATGAAAAGGACGTAAATAGACTCCCTTGCGAGAGGCGACTGACCAGACAGACACGTAACATGACAAGTATAAATTGTTTTTACAGCAGAAGATGTTACACACACACGCACACAAAAAACCAACATACACACATACACACACACATAGTCACAAGTATTTTCATCATATATTTCCCACTGTATTTAATTCAACGGTGGTTTACACTTTAGAAATTTAACTTATCTGATTCAGTGCTAAACAAAAAGTAAGTGTGGACCAAACATGGTAAACAATCAAATGAAAGTGTATTACCATGTATATTTCCGTCACTGAGCATTGAAATTGTGGTTGATACCACAAAACAAAACAAATAACATGATCACCCAAGAGTGGTGATATATCGTCCTTCTGTTCAAATGAGAGGTCACATTTGGCGATATATAATCCTTCGGCATTGAATATGATAATAATATGGACAGCAAATGATTATACAATATGTATAGATGTGATCTATTATGGCAACGAAAAGACAGATCGTGTAGCACAAGCATACAAACAAAAGAGGAATTACAAAATAAGACTAGCTAAACATATAGCAGCAACATGAACAAATGTTCGATTGTTGTTTTATTGTAACTTTTCAAAAGCGAAAACTAATACCACCATAAACAAACGTCATGGTTACAGCACATTTTACAATGTAAGAAACATCTTCTACAGCATTGTCTGAATCAGATATAAGCCATTGTGACACCCCAATCCTCTCGCTCATCTGATATTTTGAAGGCAATAATATTGCTTATATTATCATTTCTGGGCTTATCCAACTGTTTGAGCTAACCATATATATTTGTATTTCTTTCTCCGCTTCGTTTGCTTATTATGTTCACATAAAAAGGTTAATTATTCCGTTTTATCTCATGTGTTGACATTCTCCATACATGGCATCCGCCTTTTTCATTGCGATATGTTAACACCTGAAGCCTTTCATGCCCCAGCGTTGGCTTTCTTCTCTGCTGGCGATATTCTCAATGTCCTTGTTATGCCATATTTTCATTGCCTCCAGTTTCTTTACAATTTCATTTCCTATATATACATATATATATATATATATATATATATATATATATATATATATATATATATATATATATATATATATATATATATCTGTCTCTGTCTGTCTGCCTATTGAACTGTAGAACCGCGTCTAACTAACTAACGAGACCTCTTCCACGCCACGAGTGGTATTTGGTAGATGTTAGAACAATATGCCTGTAGACCATTCAGCACTCGAATGTTGATGTGGCTAATACAACACAGGCCGCCTTTACTTCCAGAACAGAACCTGGTACCCATTTTAGGCTGGTCGACTCGGGAGCTTGGGTCAGTTTAAAAATCTGTCTAGATGGGGATTGGAACACATGACCACAAGGTCGGCAGACAACTGTGCTAGCCACTGCGCTAAATTACTGTGCAGTCTAAGTATTTAGACAAGTGAACCCGCTAAATGTTTACATGTTTACTGTGTAGACTGGGTATTTAGACAAATTAATCAGACAAATGACGGCTTCCTGGCCTAGAGGTTAGCGACTTTTCTCCGTAATCTCGTATACTCTCGTAAGTAACGTGACGACGGTGAGAATCAGCAGTGGTTCGAATCGCGTCGGTAACTTACGGGCTATGTGAGCCGGCCGCTCAGAAAGCAATGACAAATTATGAGCGTAATCTTGCCAAGAAATCAACAATCAGCTGAAAGATGCTGATGTTGACAGCGATGTCATATAAAGGATATGCAAATATATTTTTTTTTTTAATCAGACAAATAAACCTGCTTAATGTTCACACGTCTACTGTGTAGCCTCGGTATTTAGTCAAGTTAACCCGCATAATGTTCACACTTTTACTGTGTAGCCTCGGTATTTAGTCAAGTTAACCCGCATAATGTTCACACGTTTACGGTTTAGCCTGGGTATTTAGTCGTTAACCCGCATAATGTTCACATGTTTACGGTGTAATCTGGGTATTTAGTCAAGTTAACCCACATAATGTTTACACGTTTACGGTGTAGCCTAGGTATTTAGTCGTTAACCCGCATAATGTTCACATGTTTACGGTGTAGCCTGGGTATTTAGTCGTTAACCCGCATAATGTTCACATGTTTACGGTGTAACCTGGGTATTTAGTCAAGTTAACCCACATAATGTTCACACGTTTACGGTGTAGCCTGGGTATTTAGTCGTTAACCCGCATAATGTTCACATGTTTACGGTGTAACCTGGGTATTTAGTCAAGTTAACCCACATCATGTTTACACGTTTACGGTGTAGCCTAGGTATTTAGACAAATAAACCAGCTAAATGTTTACACGTTTACTATGCTAAGAGCACTAAGGTGCTAAGGGTATTGTGTGCATTGATGGACACCACCATATATCCTTCGTAAAGTCCATGTTGTGTGGCGTTGGTGATCATGTCTATTCACCGCCTTCTATGTCATGTACTGTCAATCTTATTTGGGATACTGATATTCCTCAGTGCCACAATGTCAAACTGTCCAGCATCTTCTCTTTTGGTCTTCTCCTCCAACCTTTCAATTGTGGCGACATACCCTAGCTTTCCAGTTCTAAAGAATGTGGACAGTTTTCTTCTGAAGCAAGTAAGTTAACTTCATTGAAGATATCTTCATAACCCTTTCTATGAGGAGTCATGAGTAGCTGATTTCTGCTTCAGACAGCGCACCCGAAGAAGTAGAAAAAATAGAAAACAAAATGCTGTAGAGGACAAAGGTGGGAAGGGGGGGGGGGGGGAATTCGAAGTAGAAGAAGAAGAATATGAATCAAAAAATAAATAACAAGAGATTTTAAAGACAATACACAGTAAGTGAAATATAACACCACATTAAAATAGAGAATTGTAAGGATTGCAACATTATTCGGTATATAAAGCCATTATATAGAAACCACAAAAGAAAAATAAAAAAAAAAATAAAAAAAAATACTGCATACAAAATGACAGATTGATAACTAAGTTGAGTTGAGTTGAGTTGAGTTGAGTTGAGTCAAGAACCGACATAACAGCACTACAGACATTCCCACGCGTGTTCCGTCCTCATCTGCAACAGCCGGCGAAGTGTCTCAATACTAATCGTACCTGTGACACTCTGATTATTTGTCCTGTCTGGCCTTTCCTAGGAGTTTCGAGTACCGATCAGATCCTCTCGTTACCCCATGCAGCGTCATTCTCTCCAAGCCGTCGTGATCTAACTTTTCTTATCCACTATACACAAAGGGCTCCGACCACATCTGCCTTGTCATGCACCAGTACCTCACCAAGTGGTGCAGACACAGCCAATCTGTCCGCCTGCTCGTTTCCCAGTACGCCAGTATGTAGATCGATAACTAGGGGTTTACTAAGACAGAAATAGGGGGGGGGGGGGGGGCTGAGTGGTCTCTCGAGGTATGGTGTCCGCCTAGACTGCTGGAGGTCCCGGTTTCAAGCCCCAGTGAGGACTGAGATTTTTTTTTCACGTGGACTTCCTAGTAACAAAATTTCCCCTGGTCTCTGGGTAATGAGATCGGACACCCGTGTGCATTTTTACGCACTTTGACAGTTAGAAATTTAAAAAAAAAAAAGAAAAAAAGAAAGAAAAGAGTAGCCTAACGGCGCTGCCTGGGCAAAATTTCGAAGTAAAAATCTACCCAAAGCATTTCAGGATCCTCGCCGGTGCACTGAGCTATGATTCTCCGGACTCAGGCTCGAGTTAGGAGTAGAACGGAGCACTTATGGGTTACACCCGTGTGCCGTGATGTTGATCCGTCGAAAAGAAGCTCGCCTGACACCATCAGCAACAAGTGCGATCTCAGCAGAAGCACGGTGCCACATTTCAGATTTTCGCGCGCTTGTCATTTAATAATTAATTTAGCATTAAATAAAAAGAAATAACACATTATTATTGTTATTTATTGAACTGCCTATTGTCTACCGGTGGCTAACGGGATAGTGACACGCGGTTTAATAATTTCACAATATACCCAATCGTGGGATTCAAATCCAGTAACGGGCGATTTGGAAGCAAATCGCTTGCTGTTGATTCCGGTGGCATGCAGAAAGCAATCACAGACTACTGAACACAAACTAAATTACATAGTAAATCGCAAACAGCCACAAAATCGTGGGGTTGATTGCAACGTCATATAAAGGGCATGCAAATAACTTTTTATTGAGCTGAGGAGCTGTGATTACGTGGGATGTATGCCAGCCTCACACTATAGGATAGGGACGTGTGCTCCAGCCTGAATAAGACTCGGGATTTTCAACATAAATATTAGTCTGAAGGCTGTATGGAGTGTGCTCGGGCAAGCGACATTTATTTCTCAACCCGGAATAGATCTCCCAATCTTATCGCATATCGACATTGGCGATTATGTGGTAACGAAAACACAACTATGAAACATGTACTGACCTGCCCGTTAAATGGGTGGTCGATTTGGGGGGGGGGGGGGTTGGTTACAGTATGTTGTGATTATAATATTGGTGTGAATATCTAGCTTTGTGTATCGCATCGTGTACGAAAGTACGCAGGCACACGAGGATTACAAAGCATCATTTATGAATACATACACAACTCTGTGATAAATTGCAACACATATATATGCACACACACACACACACACACACACAAGGACACACTCACACACACACAAACACACACACACACCCATTCACAGACACACACGGACACTCACACACACACACACACACATTCACAGACACACACGGACACACTCACACACAAAAAAACACACACACACCCATTCACAGACACACACGGACACACACACACACACACACACACACACACACACTCTCTCTCTCACACACACACACACACGCGAACACGCACACATATGCATACACAGCTTTGCGACAAAAGCAATATTTACGCATACCTGTACAATGGTCTGGCAAAAGCAACATTTACACATACATACAACCCATTGTGAGACAAAGAGGCATTTACACATGTATACAGGATTGTATGATAAACGACACCATTTACACATGTATACTCAGTTGTTGTACCTTAAGGGCTTGCGAACGCGGTTTGTGAGCCCGTATACCTGGGTTCAAAACACAGCATTGCTGGTTTTTCCGAAAAAGGTATAGGAGCCGGTCGTTCAGAAAGCAATGGCAAACTTAATGAACGTAAAATGTGCTCAGGAATCACGAACAGCGAAAATGCTTGGGTTGACTGCTACGTCCTGTGAAGGACATGCAACTTACTTAAACTCAGTTGTATGATAAACGACACAATTTACACGTGTATAAGCAAGTTTGTAATGAAATGTAACATTTACACATATATACACAACTTTTTGACCCCAAGCAGCATTCACACGTACAACCAACAAATACATTGTGGGATATACGGTTATTACACATTCATACACGACCTTGTGAAGGAAAGTAATATTTACACATGTAGTGCATCATTTTATGATAAAAGGGAACACTTATTTATTCATGAGTCAAAAAGCGACATTTTTACATGAATGCTTACACAACGTTTTGTCAAAAAGCAGCTTTACATATGCATACACATCGTTGTGTCAAAAAGCGAAATTTACACATGAATCCTTACACAATTTTGTGTCAAAAAGCGACATTTACACATTCAAACGCAACGTTGTGTCACAGAGCGACATTTACACACGAATCCTTACACAACATTGTGACCAAAAGTGACACAAACAACCGCAACCACGGGAAGCCAGAGTGGCGCAGTAACTAGCACACTAGCCTGTAGGTGCTGGAGTCATCGTTTGTAAATTCACCTGGTCTCACAGTGTGACCGAGTGTAAAGCGGGTACCAGAATATGTCTTTGTAAGTAAAGGTTGCCGGCGTAATATTGATTTCTTCACTCCCGGAAATCCCAATTGGCCTAATAAAAATATGCGGCTAGCACCGGATGCTCGATGCACATGTAAAGCGTGTGA
>OY992887.1:37012744-37017744 GCA_963921405.1 Cepaea hortensis | reverse complement strand
ACTGAAGTTATATTCAATCTCTAATAATCTATTTTGACTAATAAAAGTACATAAAATCTCCATTAACTTATTTTGACATCTGAAAGTATATCCAATCTATAGTAATTTATTTTGGCTAATGAAGACACGAACATTCAAAATCATTTAGTTTTATCAACGAGAGTAGTGAATCAATAGCTCAACTTCTCAAATGTTCCCATTAGTTAGTTGAATCTTCTTATGCCCGTTTTATTTAATATTGGCATAACATGTTGTTTCCTGATTATTTTAGTCAGTCTGTTTCTGGAAATTCCTACACCAGTAAGCATCTTATTGCTGAGTTTTCTGTCTTTACAGAGCATGAGGTGTAAGAATAAATTAATGTGTGCCAGATAAACCAACCATCCAGCCAACCAACCAACCAATCAATCAAACAGCTAACCCAACCGAACCCAACCCAACCCAACTCAACCAATCAACCAACCATACAACCAACCAACCAACCAACTAACCAACCAACCAGTTAAAGAACGAACGAACGAACCAACGAACCACCCACCCAACCAACCAACCAACCAACCAAACAACCAACCAACCAACCAACCAACCAGCCAATTTCCAACTTCTAATATATTTTCTAGCACCTTTTTCATTACACTGTTGAGACCTCGCGATCAGATGGTTTGAAAATTTCGCGGGAGCGTGGGATTTTTTTTTTTTTTTCCGCGTTTCCATCCTGTTTCAGGATATTGCGGTCAACACCAGAATCTTTCAGCTGTGTGTTGATTCCTAGGCTAGATTACGCTCATCAGCACGCCACGACTTTCTGAGCGACCGGCTCCATACTCTCATAAGTCACTTTTGCGATTCGAACCACTGCTAATTCTCGTCGCGTCACGTGACGAGAGTATTCGGGGTTAGCGGAGAAAGCTGCTAACACCTCGGCCACGGAGCCGGCGGGAGCGTGGGATGATTCATTTAAATACCGTTCTCTGGGATTAGAATAAACACAGATAAGGCTACTTCCATAAGATCGTTAAATAATAACATTATAATATAGTAAAAGTCGCTTCAAAGTCTACAGGGTCGACTTCATTGCACCAGGTGTTTATCCCATATGGCTCAGTCTCTTTCCGCAGCGCGGAAAATGTCGCAGAAAGCATGAAATCCGTAGCTTCAGCGACGACCCTCAGGAGTCTCCGAAAAATACACTCTTTAACCGAAGGGTGCGGCCCGGAATCGAACTCACAACCTTCGGAGCCTGAGTCAGACGGCTTGATCACTTCGCCACGGAAAATCCCGATGTTTTTTAAAATAATATATAATCCTATTATACACACTGTACGCGAACTGCGGTAGAGCAGTGTGGTAGAATTCTAGCCCTCCGGCACGGGGATCAAGTGCTCGAATCTCTCTGGTGTTTCTGTAAAGTCGACCTCGGCTAACAGATCAACCCAGCCTGAAATGAGTAACAGAAAATGTTATGGGAAGTGGAGGAGACCGGCGTGATATTTACTACATCACCCACTAAATGTCGGTTGGGCTATATAAATATGGGACACGCACCATATGCCCAATACACCCAAAGGTGTGCAATAGGGTCATATGTTTATAGGGTAATAGGTTATGTGCTTACGTATTCTATATGTCATTATATTCCCTAGTGCCCCGTGTATTTCAAGCCACAAGATCAAATTGTTCGGTCATCTCCTTGGAATGCAATTCATTAAAAACACACATGTTTCAGAGAATAAAAACAATGTTTTCCCGTAGTGAATTTGAATAACGAAGACACAGACAATAGATTGCACATTTTATGCCTGGCATATTTCGCTGCATCTCGTCAGGTACATACTGCAGAATTCACACAACATAAAGTAAAATAACTAGATAAATCCTCCAAGCTGAAATATGCATATGTTCGCAAAGTAATGCCAATTGTCTACCAGGGTAATTTTAAACTGACTGTCATGTTTTTCTCCTAGCACAAAACTGGCCTATGTAGATTAATCATGATTGCTTCTGCAAACTTTAATAAGCGACTATTTTATGTTCCAGTTCACCAATGTACCAATTCACATGCAGGTGCAAGTCTACCTACATCGACAGAACAGAGCGGCAGTTACACAGCAGAGTTGTTGAACACATACCCAACTGGATTGACAAGATACTACACACAGGCGATGGCAGCATGAAAAGACCGACACACCACAATTACAAACTTCCAGCGTCGTCCATTGCACTGCACGTTTTGGAAACCGGTAATGTAATTGATATAGACATGCTTTTCACGAGTTGTTTAATACACACAAACGAGATGCAGCGAAATATGCTAGGCAATAAATCGTGCAAACTATTGTTTGTGTTTCCGTTATTCAAAAACACACATGTATGGCATAGCGTAGAGGAAAGAAGCAGAGATTAGAGGACGAATTACGAGAGCGAGTCAGTAAGTAAATCAAACAGTTCTATGGGATTTCAAGTGAATGTTGTTGGTGTTTATTTTTACGGGTGTCATTAGGTGACAGCAACACCAACTTTATATTCCCGTTCGTCGGGTGGCGCTAGCTGTCTCATGCGCAGCGCATAAACAAGATGGCGACTGTACTTATGAATTGTACAACCAAAGAGCAACGTGCTGTTGTGCGGTTTTTGTGGGCAACAGGACTACCTGCAAAGGACATTCATAAGGAAATGCTTCCTGTTTATGCTGACAAATATTTGTCATGTGCATGTATTCTTTTGCTGAAGAAGGCTAGTATGTGTCCTGTATGTGTCGTAATTCTGTTATGTAAAGCTGCATTGCTTTGTGTTATTTTATGTTGTAGTTATTTTCCAGTCATTTATAATAAGCTACTTTTTTCGAAATTATTTTTACCTTTATAGATGTTCTCTACCATTAATTTCACCAGCGTCTGCAACTTATGGGATAGTGAAACGCAGTTTCATACTTCCCCAACATACCGAGCCGAGAGTTCAAGATCAGCTCGGGCGATTTGGAAGCAGACTGCCTTATGTTGATTTCGACTGTATGAGCGTCGGTTGTTCAGAAATATGTGACAACATACTGAAAATAAAATGTGCCTTTTAAACAGCCAAAAATTATTGGGGTTAATTGCGACGTCCTGTAAAAGACACGCATTCAATTAATCTTTTCGAAACTGATTTCACCACGGTAAATGTTCAGCGGGCGCCGTGGTATTATGGTTATGACGTTACTCTGATAATAACATGAACGGTGTTCAGTATCATCGTTGGATATTGGCTATAGAAGAGAGAGAGAGAGAGAGAGAGAGAGAGAGAGAGAGAGAGAGAGAGAGGAGAGAGAGAGAGAGAGAGAGAGACTGACCACCTATTCCTCCATGCACTCAGGGCAATAAAAAGTGATGATCCAAACACTTCACATTCACACAGCAAGTTCCTATTACGGAATGTGATTTGTTTGTTCTTTGATGTTCTCTGACATTCAGTCCGTGAAACGAACCATGACTGTTCGAGTTCGAAACGGAGGCCAGTCTCTAAACCACTCCGTCCCAAGTTGATTGTTAAATAGATTGATCGTTGAATGGTTCTGTGCGCTTTCAGTTCCTCTGTTTCATGAGCGATTTTTCTTGTCCCTAGAGATATTTTAAAATGCAGCCATGTCTGGGTATTCATCCCGAAGACCTGCATGCAAACGTTTTCGGCCAGTCATCCTATCATAAATCCATCGATATGGCTGCCCATAAAATCATTCTTGTCTTGGAATACTTCGTCCCCAACATTCAACATTTCTTACATGTATATGCTATCTATTTATATTGCATTCCAATCACGTTGTCTACTTTCGTGGACATTTGCTACAACCGCTGATAGTTACTGCCTACAGGTTGGATCAGTGTTTCCCAACTCAGCGCCCACGCCCCACAGGGGGGCAATTCGATTGTTAAGGGGGGGGGGGCAATTCGAAAATGGACTCGTCCAAATGTTTAATTAATCGTATAGCGACTCTTTGTCGCTACTCGAGCTGGTTAAACGTCCAGTATAAGTAACTTCTCGCTGTTTTTAAAAATATATACATTGTATAAATATAGGTGATATATAAATGGTATGTAAATTCAATTAGTAATGTTTACTAATTTCAATTTTAGAAACACCATTTTCTAGAAAAAAAATTGTCAAATGAAAGCATATGTTTTTCAGAGAATCATCGACTGAAAGACCTAAGCAACGTTGGTTCTCAATATTGACGAAACTCATCTAGACTCTGCAATCGTCAAACATGGTTCACGATTTTTTTTGTTTGTTTTTTTTTTTGTTTGGCATATCCTTTTTACAGGATATCACTGTCAACACCAGCATTTTACTGCTGTTGTTGATGTCTTGGCAA
This sequence comes from Cepaea hortensis, assembly GCA_963921405.1. Taxonomy (NCBI): domain Eukaryota; kingdom Metazoa; phylum Mollusca; class Gastropoda; order Stylommatophora; family Helicidae; genus Cepaea; species Cepaea hortensis. The sequence goes on along the minus strand of OY992887.1, from coordinate 37,013,396 downwards.
GTTTACGTTCAGTAGTTTGACACTGCTTTCTGAACGACCGGCTCCCATATCAACTCGTTAAAACTCAGCGCAACGCGGTCTGCTGCCAAATCGGTCGCAGCTGTATTTCGAACGCGTGTAAGCGGGCTTCCGAATCGCGTCCGTAAATCCTTCGGCACTGAGCCCAGCTGGTTCACGAGTACCAACTATTATTAGGAGGAAGATTTATGTACATCGAACTGATCGACAGACCCTATTTGTAAAGGACTAGCACAGTGTGTTGATAATAAAACTATCCGAAGCACTGTACTGAAGGTGTTGTGCAGTCATTTACCGGATCTTGTCGGTTTGAGGGAGAAGAATGCTATTTTGTTACATTGTGACAGCGAGCCATCATCCCCACTATAGTGTGTTTTTTTTTGGTTGCCTCAATATAAAATTCAATATCTCAGTAACGGGCTGAGATAAAATGATGAGATTTAGTATATAACGTTATCATTATGTCCACCCAACAAAACAATTTTTGTTCTGGAGATTTTACAGCAGATTTTAAAGTTAGCTTATATACGGTATATTAATTATGACTTAAAGATTACGACCATGATTTTAACAGTTTTACAGCTTCCCCAAGATTCGACCCAAATTATTCAAAATTTTCACTTGACTTTCGTTT